>JAWRVZ010000036.1:4360000-4422500 GCA_037043235.1 Rhodeus uyekii | reverse complement strand
CGATGTAACTCTCTCTGCGCCATGTGAACATGTGCCATATGGAGCAGATGGGAGCCGACTACAACATGACAAGCCTGATGGAGAATTTTCTCACCCTACACCCAACAGGCTGCTCTTGTGGACCTTCTTTGTGACAGTCAAAGCATCACGAATCATCCCACTTGTGTTGGAATGAGCCATATATGAATGATAGGATGTGATTTTCAATGTGTAGAAGGACAGACTCTGGCTCTGGCTCTGGCTCATTTTGTATGTCTTGCATTTAGAAAATGTATAGAAATATTCAGGTAATGCATTAAAATAAGTTCCCACTAGTTAATGTTATTAGGTACACTATGTAACTTTTTTTGCACTTTAGAACTTTGTAACTTATAATTGCAAATGAAACCTTATTGCAGTTACTAAAACTCAAACATGAGAGAAAAGTTTGTTTCCAACTCAAGTCCATTCCGATGCCACAGTCGACAGTATATGAAGTTATTTAAAAGTATAATCTTCCCCAAAGCAACTTTATGAGCTTTATTTGGTTTAAATGAGAATCTTTTTTTCACCAAAAGCACAGATTCACACAACTATGCTCTCTCACGCATATACATGTTCAACAGATGGAAAGATGCATCAATACAATAGGGTAACTAAGTCCAGATGGGAGCCATATTAGCTCTACTCGCCCCAGCTGCTGTCTGAACATGACTATGCAAAATCCATCAGCTGCCCAGCATTAACAGACAGCGATGTTCACAGCCATGGCAACGGCTTGCCTGCCTCTGCTGGTACCTTCAAAAGCCAGGTCACATGTGCCTACAGAAAGAGCCATCGAATTGGCCAGCAGGCCTCTTGCTCCTCAGCTCTGTTTGTGTCTCACTATGATCCTTTGAGGCTGACAGGCCTTTGACCTCTAATGAAACGCAGAGGTAAAGGGCACCAGAGCTGAATTTTATTGTTTAAAGGTTGTTCCTTTACAGCTCCCGTGACTAAATTGAGCTATCAGATAGGTTTCATTTAATTACCAACTTTGACTCTGATGTTTCCCTTAAAAATCTGTAGCAGAAATAAAGACACATGCAAATGAGACCATATTTTATGTTTATGCATTTGCAGATGCTTTTAACCAAAGCAACTTACATTGCATTCAAGGAATACATTGAATCAGTTCTTGCTTTCCCTGGGATCAAACCCATTACTTTGGCGTTGTAAACACCAATGCTCTACTGATTTAGCTACATGAAAGCTGCACATATTGACAAAGTAAAATGACATAGCTAAAATGAATGGAGATAGCATGGTTTAAATAATTTGAGTTCATATTGAAAGTGTGGTCATGTGCAAAAAAGGCCCATTGTCTATTGTCCTATTTCCTATTTCTTTCCTTAAATGTAAAAAATGGCTGTTTACAAAATTACCCCCTATAACCTCATCCACTAGTATATTAGACTACTTATAACGTCCACTAAAATGAAACTGAAGTAAGTAAATTAAAATGGTTTAGCAAATTTTGCACCAAAAGTGTTTCTGACTTTTCATTTGGCGTGATGCTCACACTACATGTGCATTCTCTGTCGGCTAACCATTTAGTGTACATCGATTGTACTCTAATTATTACAGTGCATTAGAATTTAATAAGTGCACTTGATAATGTCCACTGTGGTTTTTGGACACCACATGACTCTCATATTGTGTACTTTATAAGTATACAGGGCACAATTTCAGATACAGCTTATGGCAGTGTCCAAAATCGTTTACTCTCTTGAGTACGTACTTATTTTGAATAAGTAATTACTTCAAAACCACTAAAAAAAAGTGCATTCTATATAGTATGAATGTGTGTAGCATGAACATACTCTAGACATATTACATGTGACCTAACAGCCAATGACCGCATCCAAAACTGCATACTTCTCTATTATATAGTAGGTGAAAAACAGTATGTGACAATAGAAGTATGTCCAAGTTCACAATACTCATAAAATGATTCCATGGACACTTTACTATCCCATGAGGCCATTTGTGAATGAAAAGCGACATAATTGACACTGATAGGTCACATTATAATGACAACATGGCAAATGTGCCACGTCATTCATACTACACACATTCATATTATATTGAATGTACTTTTTTAGCGGTCGTGAAGTAGTTACTTATTACCTACTCAAGAGAGTTTTAACTGCCAAATGTCATCCGTTGTGATGTTACTATAAAAGTTGCTTAAATATCCCCCCAAAACCAATTAGAGAACTTGGAAAATGATCAGTAGCTGTATATACTTTGTTGCTGACAATCTGCAGGGCTTTATTATGAATTATAGCGAGTCAGTATATACTGTCATTGCATTGAACACAACCAGATATGTGTTCCACAAACAAAAGAAAGTCAAACAGGTTTGGTATGACACGAGGGAGAGTAAATGATGATAGAACTGTCACTTTTTAACTTTTTCTCTCACTGCTTGCTAGGATAAACAATTGAGATATTAAAGAGATTTGTCTTTCCTATTGACTAAGCCATCACGAGGGCCCAGTAAAAGGGCAGCATGCCGCTCAGCTACTGTTTATGTAGAGACTGCCCCTGACCCTCACCAGGTCACACACTCTTGACTCGTCACAAATCACAAGGCAGAGGAGAGGAGGGCTAATGTGTGTTTGTTTGTCCGCAAGCAGCGCATGTGGCATGCCTGCCCCTCACAGATGATAGGCATCCCAGGGGAGACCCCCCTGCAGAAACGCATTCCTTCAGCTGCAGAGGCTGTGGCGAGTCTTGTGACCACAGCTCTGATCAAATACGGACCCTTTGATGAGGAACTAAGCCCCCCAGGAACAACCTCACAAGCATAATGCAGTAACTGTTCACATATTCAGACCACTGAAGAGCTGTCTGGACTTCTGTTCAAGCAGATTTATGATATTTACAAAAAACAAACAAACATTTAAAGGGATAGTTCACCTAGAAATTAAACTTCTATTTTAGGGAATCTATTCTATTCTATTACATTATTATTTTCCACTTAATGAAAACCAATAGGGACCAAAACAACACTAAACCATATATTTTTCCACAGATCAGTGCCTCTGTCAATTCAGAAGTGAAGGGAACAGAATTTTTAAGAGTAACAGTTTTTCTGATCTTTGTCTATTTTATTTGACTTTTCACTGTGTCAACAATAATTGCTTTGTCATTATAATTTGTTTCATTTTTATTTTTATTATTTTTAACAATAAGAATTTTTGGAGAAACAGCTAAGACAGACATAACTGGAACCACTGAAAAAAGAAATCTTGGAAAACAGATATTGGAAACATACTGGATTTTTCAAAGACAGCAGGAGATACACAGAACACAGTGTAAAACATCCAAACTTTAATTTCCATGGTTTTAAGGGGAGCCATAAACAGCCTTGACTGCACTAATAAAGACCTAGCATGGCCTGCTCAGGACCCATGGAAAGGAAATGAGCGTCTTTGTTCTCGAGGAGGTGAGATAAGGCGGCACAGTTAACATTTCTCTATCATAAACCGGGTTATTGCAGAGGTGTCTGATCCTTCCGCCACTGAAGCAGGCACAGTGTGAAGTTTTGACTATATAAATCATAAAAATTGCAAGCGTTCTTGTTTGTTTGCTGTCTTCCTTATCTGTTTGGACCAAAGTCTTGGACTTGTCAGACAATGTGGTTTTTCACAGTTAGGCTCTCGGCTTTGAGGTCAGCTCAAGAAATGAACAATGATGCCATTGTGCAAGACAATGATAAGGAAACTTACAGATAAAGCAACACTTTAATGGAAGGCCAAAAACACTAATAATACGCTGTAGTTTGGCAGGGTAAATATTTGGGAAATGGTTATTTGGTGTTTACTGAAGTTGTGAAATAATCACATTTGGAAGGTCAGATGTTTTGTGTTATTTTTCTTACTGGGAAAAGTTATAAATCCAACACACGTTTTTGCACTTAAGGAATAAGGCACAACATTGGCAAATGTTTCCCTTCTCTTTTAGTTAGTGTTTTTCAGTGATGATGTAATGCTCCTCTGTGCGCCCTTCTGTTTTAAGGGAATACTGTGAGGGGGAGACAGAGACCCTGGAGTAACTTTCTACCTCATTCATCTGTTGACTCACAGGATTTAAGGCTCTAAATCTCAGCTAAACAAACTCCTTCATGGTCTGGTGAGACTTACAGACCCTTTCAGTAGATTCCATGCTGTCTTACTACTGAACCAGTAAATTAGCAAGACAGAGGAGGAGATGAGGAGATGAGGACGAGAAGAGAACAGAAGAGAAGTGAATAGTTGACTTTGTGAATAAAGACTTCAGTATATTTAAAATAAAACCTGTCAGTGCTCTGTTAGTGATTTTTGTGAGCTTTTTGAAACCCCCCAAAAACATTTGTGTCATGCAGTTCCCAAAAGGTAAACCAGTACATGAGGTTCCTGAATCCTGATCTCTGGTCCATTCCTACTAGAGTGCTGTCTCAGGCAGGAGGAAACATTAGGATCATTAGTACTGACCATTTTCCTTTCTAAGCCAAAGCTCTCTCTTGTCCTCACAGAAACCCAGAACCACCACACTCTCAGTCATAACGCTGTCACTGAGCACTTATGGAGTATTTACCATAGTGAAGAGTTGAGCCAGTATCCTGATCATAATTCTGCCCATTTGACAATCTGTGTATCAGTGAGCGGGTTGTTAGTACAGGGGGGCTGCTCTCTGTTTGCTCAGCTTTTAATGGGCCCATTTTAGAGAACGAAACGGCAGCAAACAAAACAGAGGCCTTATGGTGCCCAGCAGGGCTCCAACAGGAACAAGGACCAGTGGTTTGTAACCTTTCTTTCGTATTATTTATTTTCTATGACCTCAGAGGCATACAAATCGTTTTCTGGCAGAACTGCCATATGAATGACATTTACAGGTGCTAGAGCACTTGGACAGCAAACAGCAGGTATTGTGATTTTTCCAAGACAAACATGTTCCTTGGTACATATAAATTTTGTTGACCCTGGAACAACATTCCTCTGCGAACATTTAATCCAAACCCTAACTACATCCATACCCATAAACCTAAACCTATCCATAAAATCAGTGGGAAATGACAGATGAAAAACACTGATGTAGAAGCAGCTAACCCTGGTTGCAAGCTTAGACTTGACACGAACTGTAAACTTGTCCCTCAAATCTGATTGGTTGGATGGAATGTTTTTGGAGGATCAGCCAAGATATTGAAATCACATTCACTGTATAAACATGAGCCATCTTCACCAAAATGAGAGAAAAACAATGTCAAGTACATGAGGACTTTTCATAATGTAACATAGATTTGCTGTATTAAAGATTAATTTCAGATTTATTATTTAGTTATTTTTATTACAGATTATTTGCATTTCTATTTTTATGTAACCAAAGAAAATATGAATCAAACCTTTAATTTATACTTCATAGATTTATTTGTTTGCAACTGTTTTATAATGCAGCAAACTGTAAGGCAAAAAAGGATGGCTATGCCACAACTGAAATGTTTATCAGAACTGTAAGTAAATCTTAAAAAGTGGCACATGACGCTATGTTTGTGACATTTCACACCCGTCGAGACAATTGTAGTGTCGCCCACCCCTCTATTTTAAGTTCTTGGATAAGATTAGGCCTCTTAAACCTGACAGGTCGTCTTGTTCTGTGTCCGAAAACAGTGCATGTCTGTCACTGCTGTCTGAAGATATTGTCTCTTCATTCAATTCTCACAACCAATCTTGTACTACAATAAGTCATCTGATCATTTACATTTAGGCTACATTAAATAAAACTTCTATTCATATATGCATTTGAACATGAGATGATTATCATATATAACAATAAGCCAAGGGAGGTTATAATGATTTTGCCACTGGTAAAGTGACCAAAAGATCTGATGTGGGTGTCCAAAAAGTCTGATAAAAGTCACCAGTGTTAAATAAAGTTTAGTCATGACAACTACCGGGATGGTTTATAACACATTTTGTTGATATGAATGAAATGTGGTTCGGTCTCAGTGAACTAGATTTCCACCAAGACTAGGTGGACTAAAATTTAAACATGCTGATAAATGAATGTATGCACATATGTATGTATGTATGTATGTATGTGAGTGAGTGAGTGAGTGAGAGAGTGAGAGATAGAGAGAGAGAGAGAGAGAGAGAGAGAGAGAGAAGAGAAGAGTGCAGAAGAGTTCATACATCTCGGACATAGATAAAGCAGATGAAGGCTAGAAGGTTAGAATAATAATATCTATAGTGTGCAGAGTTAGTATATTTGTTTGGATGTGTCATAATGAAGAAGGGATGTGGTAATGGATACGTAAACGTGATTGGCCTAGAACGTTTCATTGAAACAACCAATCAGAATGCGACCAGAGCTCACTATTAATAGGTTTCCATACCTCTTGCAAGATTTTAACAAAGAGTGATAATGAAAATATGCTATATTTGTATTCAAATAATGCTCCCCTGAATAAGCAGTTTCAGTTAATAGATGTTTACATATAGTCCACAAGATATATTTTATGTGAAATGGCTTATTCAGGACAGTACAGTAAAAAAACTTCTTTATTTTTATGTTCCGTCTTACTTTGTACCACGGACTGGGACATGTTCAAACAGACTGCAACCTACCACAACACCGTAGACCTCCAGGAGTACTCTGAGACTGTTACTTCTTACATCACCAAGTGCATTGAGGATGTAACAGTCACAAAGACCATCACCATCTGGCCCAACCAAAAACCGTGGCTGACAGGGAATGTCTACAGTCTCCTGAAGACGCGTAACGCTGCCTTCAGAGCTGGAGATGAGGTGGGCCTGAGGACAGCAAGGGCCAACCTGTCACGCGGCATCAGGAAGGCTAAGAGACAGTACTCCAGGAGGATAGCCCACTGTTTCAGTGACAGCAGAGACTCAAGGAGTCTGTGGCAGGGGATTCAGACCCTCACGGACTACAAACCCCCAGCACGGACGTGTGACAGCACCACCCCCCTACTGAATGAGCTGAACACCTTCTTCGCTCGCTTTGAGGCACACAACAGCACCACTGCACAGAAGTCACCACCTCCTCCCGATGACCAGATGTTGACACTGCCCAGGGACAGCATGAGTAAATCCCTCAGCAGGGTCAACGCACGCAAAGCTCCGGGTCCTGACAACATTCCTGGTCGTGTATTGAGAGACTGTGCAGAGGAACTCACTGATGTCTTCACAGACATCTTCAACATCTCACTGAGTCAAGCTGTTGTCCCCACCTGCTTCAAAGCGACCACCATCATTCCTGTCCCTAAAAAATCATCTCCATCCTGCTTCAATGACTACCGCCCAGTCGCACTTACCCCCATCCTTATGAAGTGCTTTGAGCGGCTAGTCATGCACCACATTAAATCTGTCCTCCCCCCCTCCCTGGACCCCCACCAATTTGCATACCGGTCAAAACGCTCGACCGATGACGCCATTGCCACTGCTGTCCATTCAGCACTCACACATCTGGACAAAAAAGTCACGTATGTCAGAATGCTGTTCATTGATTTTAGTTCAGCTTTCAATACAATCATCCCTCAACAGCTCACCCAAAAACTGTCTCAGCTGGGACTCAGCACATCGCTGTGCAACTGGTTGCTGGACTTCCTGACGGGAAGACCTCAGGCAGTACGGGTCGGCAGTAACACATCCAGCTCCATCATTATGAACACTGGAGCCCCTCAGGGTTGTGTGTTGAGCCCCCTCCTCTTCACTCTGCTGACCCATGACTGCACACCCACACACAACAGCAATCTCTTCATCAAGTTTGCGGATGACACGACTGTAGTTGGTCTCATTACCAACGGCGATGAGACAAACTTCAGGAGTGAGATGAGCCACCTGGTCAGGTGGTGCGGCGACAACAATCTCTCTCTGAACGTGGAGAAGACGAAGAAGATTGTTGTTGACTTCAGGAGAATGCACACCCAGCACCCTCCTCTGACCATCAACGGTGCGACCGTGGAAAGAGTGAGGAGCACCAAATTTCTGGGTGTGCATATCACAGAAGACCTCTCCTGGACCACCAACACCACAGCACTGACCAAGAAAGCACAGCAGCGACTCTACTTTCTCCGCAAGCTGAGAAGAGCCGGAGTCCCAGCCCCCATCATGCACACCTTATACAGAGGCACCATCGAGAGCATTCTGACCAGCTGCATCACTGTGTGGTATGGCGCATGCAACGCATCCTGCCGAAAAGCACTTCAGCGCATAGTGAGAGCAGCTGAGAAGATCGTTGGTGTCTCTCTCCCACCCCTCCAGGATATTTATAACTCCCGCCTCTCCCGCAAAGCCCTCATCATTGCGAGAGACCCCTCCCACCCATCCCAGAGCCTCTTCAGTCTGCTGCCATCAGGGAGGAGGCTACGCAGTCTCCAGGCAAGGACCAGCCGACTGAAGAACAGCTTCATTCCCCAAGCTGTCAGGGCATTGAACTCCCTCCTGTCTCTGCCCCTTTTCCTCTCTTTTGCCCCATGCACCTGACCCCCCCCCCACCCCACTATTGTTTGCACTGTCTTTACCATCGCGACTTTCTCTTTATTTCCTTAATCTATTTTATTTTATTTTATCTATTATTATTTATTTATTTTTATATATATATATTTTTGGTGTTGTTGATATATTTATATATTTTGTTGCTGTTGTTACTGTTAATGTAACCTGGTTGCACCTTGGGTCTGAGAGTTACAGAATTTCAATTCTCTGTATGTATGTGCTGTATATATTGCGGAATTGACAATAAAGCTGACTTTGACTTTGACTTGACTTAAAATGATTAACATCTTACATCATCTGCAAGGTGTAAATAAATTTAAAGCTGATTTGTATAGTTACAATCAGTAACTTAAATACAATTGCTATTGTGCTAAGTAGCCTGTTTATATTTGCCAAACATAGAGATTAGCTCACATATCACACAGTAGAGCATGGTGCTTGCAACGCCAAGGTCATGGGTTTAATTTCCAGGGAAAGCAAGAATGCAACATAAGTCGCTTTGGATAAAAGCGTCTGCCAAATGCATAAAAGCAAATGTTAAATGTGTAATATATATTATTAATATAATTTTAATAACATGTGGTACTAGGTGTGTGTTTGATCACTATTTTACAGTAGGGTCAAATACAGCTCATCCAATCAAAATATATAATCAGAACCAAAATTCTGTATTAAAATTTGTTATTTTGTGCATTATTATTAATGTATGAACAATATATGAAGAGTTCTTTATATAAATGACAATTGGTCTATGTTTATAGTTTGTGCAGTGACATTCCTACGTTAATGTGCTGTGCTGCTTTAGCCCGTGCTGAGCTGTTTTGTTTACCAGATGTGCATAAATCATGATATTGGAGGTCTTCTGGGGGGCGTAGAGCTGTGTTGAGGGTCAGAGTATAGTCATCTGCTAAAATCATTAGCCTTTTGGACGTGCACAAGTGCATCTCTTGCATCCACTGCTCATGCGACTAGCTGCTTATCCATTTTACCGATTCAAAACAAGACAGCAGATATTCTAAAGACAACCAGACACTGCACACTCCTTGCCACTAGACATGTCTGCAAGATTAATGAATGGAAAGAAGCTGAGAACATTCTCAGGATATATGGTGACATGGTTCAAAAGTGGGATATGTTGATAATTAGCATTTCTAAGCATGTTAGTCTGGGTTCAGAGGTCTAAGGTTTGAGGTGTCTGTTACTGACGAATATACCATGTGTGGGAGCATGAGGTGAGTTTCTCTAATAAATTTTTTTTTTGTATTTTCACAGATGCATGCCTGCTACCAGTTTGGGTAATACTTTTGATTTACAGTGTCCTTGTTACACATTACATGCACTTACTACAGAAATAACAGCAAACCAAACCCTAACCCTATAGTAAGTACTTGTTGTTAATTAATATTACTCAGTACATACATAATAATAATTACACTGCAAGAAGGACACCTTAAAATAAAGTGCAACCCAATTTTGGTCTTGTAGACAGCAAGTCTGCAATTTCTGGATGTTTATAAAACAGGGAAAATTGACTGAGAACGAGAAAAATGTGCACAGCATGTTGAAAGTCTAAACAGGTAAGAGCACTTACAGCTGTTATGTGAGATCTTCAAAGGGTACAATCATTGCGACACATCAGAAGACAGTGTTTTGCCAGTTTTAAAGTAAACTCAACATGTGACAAAGTCGTAAAGGTCCCACGGTGGTTTTTAGATTTCTTCTAAGCTGTTATGTTGTGATTGTCCACACGGAGATAATGACCCTCGTGGTCTGAGGCCTGCCAGCCAGACGGCAAGCCTTAATTCAATAGCCCTGAAGTTCTGCTTGTGTGTGTCATGTTTGGAGTGATGGTCCACACGTGTGTTACAGGAATCATCTCTGATTTGACAGCTTGACCTCAGATCAAAGGATGGCCAGGACTAGAGGTCTGGGCACAATGTGTACAAAGCAGTCCAGCAACAGATTCAAAAGTAAAAGCTTGTGCAGGGTGCGCTACAAATTATACTGAGTGACAACCAGGATAAGTTGATCCATACACCAAAACTGGAGATGAAAACCACCATCATCCTTCATCTCACACAATAGCATAGACTCATCTAAAGTGTTTCAGGGGTTTTCAGTATTTTTGAAGAGAAATATAATGATACCCACGTTCTAGCTATTTATTGATGTACAAATATACACTGCAGAGGTTTGGGGTTAGTAATAGTTTATAGTTTTATATATATGTATAAAGAAATTAAATTTTTTATTCAGGAATGCATTAAATTGATCAAAGCAACATACACATTTTTTCTTGAGCAGCAAATCATCATATAAGAATGATTTCTGAAGGATAATGTGACACTGAAGACTGGAGTAATGATACTGAAAATGTTGACAGCACAGGAATCAATTGAATTTTAAAATGTATTCAAATAAAGCAGCTTTGGTGAGAATAAAAGACTCAATTCATAAGACTAAAAAAATATTACCAAGACCAACATTTTGGTAACATATATTTGCACTTTATGGAGAAAAAAAGTGTGATTGTTGGCTAAATTAATTGATTAATTTTTATTTTACCCTGTACTAAAGCCAAATTAAATCAATGATAAAATATCTGTAAAACATTTACTTTGTAATAATTGTATTATTACTACAGTATTATTATTATTCGTTAGAATGTGTTGTTTCATTGAAATGTCACATTTTCTAATGAATGTATTCTAATATATGCATGCACTATTCATTATAATAAAAATACATACGTTCTCCGTGGCGACCTGGGCCCTAATCTACTTCGCCTACCTGGATGTTAATTTAATTTAATTTAATTAACCTGTTAGACGGTATGACCGACAGAAATATGGTGTTCCTCTGATGTTTCCAGATGATTTCCTGTCTTCATCCTGTTAGCCATTTGAATGTAAATTTAGTCCCTGAAAGCTCCTTCCTCCACACTTTCTCACATCCTTTTGTTTGCGTTCTTTTATAACGGTCTTTCACTTGTAAGAGTGCTTCCCTTTCCCTTCTAATTGATTTCCAATCTAACAATTATTCCACCATTCAAAAACTCTTTTGAAAGCTGCCTGGTGTTTATGGTGTTTACAGAACACTTACAATTAAAAAGGGAAAGATGCAGTAGTGAAGACTTTTCTCTCAACAACATGGCAGCATGGGGCTGGTCGAAAAAAAAAAAAGATTTATAATGGAATTTTTGATTTCCAAGTTCCAGGGTGTCTGAAGTGCTTTTAGGATTTTATTTGTGCAACTTAATCGGAGGTAACTTGAGAACAGACACAATTACTCTATGTTTTCCAACTGTTTTACATTCAAAAGAGCCACAAAGAGAACAATTGCGGAAACAGGTCAAACTGCAACGAGAGGCTTTACGTGGCAATATCACTTACAACTTCCCTTGTCATCTACTGTTCTGATGTTGTTGCTGTTCCTTTGTTATTTGACGGACATCCTTTGTTTCATTGAACAAAAATCAGACCACATTCAGAGGGCGAGGTTCTGGAGAACCAGAAATGCTTAGATACAGGAAATGAACATGCTTATAGACCTCTTTTTTACTTTTTTGTGTACAGCTTTATGACAATCTTTTTACAGTTTTCTCAGAGCGACCAATGGAACATTGATTGCAGATGTGCATTGAGCATGTGCAAGATCATGACTTAGGAGCGAGGGAAAGAACTAAAGAGAGATAGAGAGAGAGAGAGAGAGAGAGAGAGTCATGGCAGATGGTGGGGCAGAGCCCCTGAGGCTAAGAGCAATGCTATACCCTGAGACCAGGACACCTAATAATGCCCTGTTGAGCTTCCCACCTGCGGCTCTCAAGCGGACAATGTTATCTCATCTCCCGGACCTATTGTGCATCTCATTGGCTGTAATGATGGTGCAGAGATCCACACTACAATCCAGATATCTCTCTTGAGAGATGGACCCTGGGAACAGCTCTACAATCAATGCAATCTTCGCATTACACCCAACCATTAAAATCACCACGATGTGATTGAGGGTCAGACAAATTGCAAATTGATAATGTGAGGGTTAATTCCAGAACTGTGTTTTATACATGGTTGGTTGTGATCCACAAGTAGCTTCCAGCAAATTGCAAACAATAAAATGTGACAATAAAAGTATAATAAATAGGCTTATCAATCTTTAAAAGCATGGAAAAATGGTTGTCATGTCTATTATTTATTTATTTTTGTCAGCTAAACCTTACAGTTTTTAGGTGCAAATTGTCATTTGACAGAAGTAACCAAATTAGACACCAACACGGACGGGTTATATATTGTACAAGGTGAAAAGAAAATTAGTTTAAATATCGTTTCACTTGCAGCAAGGTAAATTGTGGCTTTTGCTGACCAATGTGTGTTTTGGGCAAAATGTTTGGCTGCACAGAGTAACCTCCAAAATGGTCAAATCTCTCTTTTCCACCCATGTCATAATTACTTTTTGCATACTGTTCGACATTTAGGTACTATTCCCTTATGAAAATAAAGTATAGATTAGCACACTTTTAAAAAGTACTGATCACGGAAATTATCTTTTGACCCGTTAAACAAGTACATGTACTTTCCTGTAGCTAAAACAGTAGAGTGGGGCGCTTGCATTGGGTTTGATTCCTAGGGAAAGCAAAAACCGATTAGAATTTTAATGTGTTGGGTAAAAGTGTCAGCCAAATGCATAAATGTAAATATATAGATTTGCGCATAACATGGTATTGAACTGTTATGTAGGCCTATTTGTAGGATCATATGCATGAGTCTCTGTATACCAGAACCCATATTGAACCCATTTGTATCCTGCACAGAATTCTATATTTTAAAGCAATATGGAGGAGATTAGAGATAGAATTGGTAAGAGATTAGGAGGAAACTGCGGCTTTACCGAGCTCAAGTCTGTCTATAATATAAACAAAACACTACTGGTTATTTTAAAAAATGGGATAAACTGCTGAATATGTTCCTGTTTCAGTGGACATTATGTAAAAAAGATTAATAAAATAAAGATTTAAAATGTATTTTAAATTAAAACTTTAAATTTTACATGATTACAAAGTGTAGACTACTTGTTAAAAGTGTACTCAAGTTTTTTAATAAACGGTCTTAAAAGAGATTAATTAAGTGTTCTTTTAATTCATAAATTGTATATTATCTGCAAATTTAAAATACACTTTTAAGCCTTGAACTATACTACAAGTACACATTCAATACAATTAAGAGCACTTCTTTTTCACAAGTGTTACTGTATTTTTATGCTTGGTTTTATGAATGTTTTTGTTTGCTTTAGTATTTTGGTCACCACTTTATATACGTACATTTGAATGTGTACGCACAGATATAGAAGCAAACGTTCCGTTGATATAGCAATTAGTTGTCTCAACATGACCACCAGTTTGTTTATTTATTTTAATTTTGGGGCCTTTGCCTTTTTGATTGGACAGTTACAGGAAACGATGAGGAGAAGGAAGGGGTGAGATCAGGGAATGACCCTAGACGGGTTCGAACTCAGGTCACCCAAACACAAGCTACAGTGTCACAGCATGTGAATTACCCCTGGGTCTCAGAATAAAGTCATATAGATAATCAAAGTTAATGGACTGTTTAATAACGATACACACTTTCCATTGAAAGGCTATATTGTTGCTGTATTTATTAGCTGACTAGTCTTTAGAAAAGTAACTTGGATTTCAATTTAATTAAATAAAGCCAGATTGTTTTCTGTATTGCAACGGACTTTAAAGGGGATATGACATAGAGACACATCACACCTTAACACTCGTTCGTATCGGTCCAAACACAGGCACTGTCCCAAATCCACTCACTCTCCCCACTGACTTAAATCCACACATGGAATGTGACTGACCCGGCCTGGAATGTGCCGAAACAAGGGTCCCCTCGGATATTAAATAGCAATCAAGTAAACTTTCACATAAACTGCCAACACACAGAATATCTGACCCTCAGTTTTATTGGGTGTATCTCTCTTGAATGATTTACAGTGTTATTCTTCTGTAACACAGCACCAGTGCAGTGCTGAGAGAATCACTTCCAACAGCTTCTGAGGAGGTTTACTAACATTACTAATCAGTTAGTCTTTAATCGGCAATGCAAGTTTGGCAAACAAAGTTGTTCTTCTTTTGTTGTTCTTCAACAAAAAAAAGAAGTGGCTAAGAAGAAACGAAGTGGTTCAAATGCGTTCAGTGTGCTTGAGGGTACAATGTTTCTGAGACCATTTGTAGGACTTGTTTTAGGGTTTATTTAAGAATCTTTTGCGCGGTGGAAAGGTTCCATGGATGTTAAAGGTTCTTCATGGAACACTATGCCAATAAAGAATTATTTTAAAAAGAGATGGCTGCATTTAGAACAACACAAGCTACTCAGTACAGCACAAATGTTACACGAAAAGTCTGATATTTTAATCCTTCCATCTCAAATAGTTAGAAATGCAATGCATAGACTACAATAAAATATACATTGAAAATGAAAGTGAGTTAATTACAGGTCAAACTGCTACTGCCATCAGCAATACACACTGGCCTCATGAAATCAAACATCTAAGCACACAAAGAATGAAGGTTTGCAGGAAACTGGAATCCAGAGTTATATCCTACCTCTTATCTAAATGCCTCAAGAGAAGACCCTTTCCTGCAACCCTCTGCCCTTTCCCTGTCTTACTTTACATCATTCTTCCCATCTTTTAAAACCAAGAAATCAAATCTCAGATATGTTCAACTCGTCTCAATCAAATACTCACTACGGACTATATCGATTTGTAAATGTGCTTTTCCCAGCATGCCATTGTATCTCACCTACACTATTTGCAGATCAGCATGTTTACTTGTTGAGAATCTCTCATTCACATTATCATTACTTGGTGCCGGGAATGAAATAAGCAGATGGTGATGTGTAACTACTTCTGTCAGCTCTTAATATCCTTGGCAAAGCAAAGACCTATTCTTTCGCTGCAGTAAAACTTTGAATCAAAACAATTTATCCCTTGTCGATTGATTCACGCAGAGGATGAAAATTCAACTGACAAAAAATGAGGACTGTGACATTGTGGTTCTTAAACTGGCTCATTCTTTGAGATATAGTTTTGATGACATTTCCAAAACGGCTATCACTACAGTCACATTTTATAAAGCTGTAATACTTATTTTACTGATACAGGCCCTGGTCTTGTGGGATCACCAGTGTTGGAAAAGTTACTCTTGTTATCATCTTTACCTGTGTAATTAGATTACTGTACTAAATACTCTAAAATGTCTGAATCCCATGTCAATGGGACGAAACTGCACTTCATAACTTAGTCTTGAAATGACCAAAGAGTGTAAAGGGAGAAGGCTACATTAAAAACATACATTTTAGCATGAAATGTTGATGTTAAATCCACTATTGCGTTTTACATAGACTCTATAATCTATCCAGAATAATTACATCAGAAGTAAATGTAATTGGTTTACAGAAAAATTAAGAGTAATCTCTTACTTTGCTTTTTCAAGGGAAACATAATTAAATTACAGTAATTAGATTGCTTGGAAATGAATTACACCCAACACCGGCAATCACCTTGTGTCCTGGCAGAAGATGAAAATCAGAGCTCAGTGCCATGCATCGAACCCTGCCTGACATCAGCCCGTCTCTCCTGCTACCAGAAAGGCCTTGACGTTGAGGTGAGATCAGTTGTGCCTCCGTGCCAAACCATGCTGCTGCTGACAGCAGGACATTTCTCTACCGCCCTCCTCACACTGTGCGGACAAAAAACAAACTCATGGCAAACTTGCTCAAGAGAGCAAACAAAGCCTTGCTCTTTTCTGATGTCAAAACAAACATCTCTACTTGTTATTTTCGGATGATAACATCTACAAGCTCACTAACTCAAACAGTAGGGTAAAATGGTTCCAGTCATCTTAATGCAGGACTCAAAGGCTGCTGGGCATGTAGAAATGGCCTCAGTACTTGTGTATCAATCTGAAACTCAAAACTCACAGATCAAAAAGCAAACTTAAGAACTTTCATAGCCAATCACATCCATTGCAGTGAAAATTGGATTTAGACAAAAACAGGTGGATTAATTAGGTACTAAATATAGATACTGCTTGAAAATGCACAAAAACGTGATTCAAATATGAACATGGTATAACTATATTGATATGTCAAATAAGCAGAAAATCTGATGTTGCTTAACATATTCAGGAAATAAATTTCAGAAGTATAGGCTAGTTGATAAAATTATGATAAAAAATATAGCATAGTATGTCAATTATAACCCATTAACCCATTATTTAATCCACTAACCCGTCAACCATGTGATCAACAAAGGTATGCTTCAGACTGTCTGCTCTTGTGTGGAATTTTTATTTTATTTTTATCTTTCTTTCTTTCTTTCTTTCTTTCTTTCTTTCTTTCTTTCTTTCTTTCTTTCTTTTTTTTTAGCCAATCAGAATCATTTAAACGTCATCATTGACGTGGTTAGTACGCTCTGTTAGAGTATAATTGCTGTAACAATGTTATTGTATGTGGGGCGGCCTATGAACTCCTTGTGAGACCTGAAGCTGGCTTCTGCTGATGAAACTGCAAACTAAACTTCACTAAAATGTCTTCTATTGACTGCACTTCTGACTCCTGGTCTTCATTCAACAAATCTGGTCCTCAAGTCTTAACTGTAAATCCCCTACAGTTAATTAACGGGTTAATGTTGTTAAAACAACATTTTACTTTTAAATACTTCAGTGTGATTAAATGTGTATACTTTTATAAGAATTTAAAAAAACAAAAACTCTTTTTAGTGTTAGTATGATTTGTTTTAAGCTCAATATTTTTAATTGAGCACACCTTTGACAGTATAATTTCTTAATTCTTAAGTTATAGATGGGTAGAGAAAAATAACCACAGTGGAATTCCAGTGAAAGCCATGCATAAGCAGGCAGGAAAGGGCCGTCTCACAGACTATCAATAAAACTGATGAGTTAGAGCCTTAGGACAGGAAGAGTCTCTCTGCTCTTATCTCACCCGAGCCAGGAGCTCTCATCCGCCCAGAGCAGCAAGAGGGCGTCACACATGCTTTCAGTCCATGAGCCAGAGCAGTTCTGTTTGCAAACTCTCACTAAAACTGTCACAGTGACAATTAGTGAAGATTTACACCATTTTCTAAGCTTAATCTCAGGAAAACACAACCATCTGAGAATAATCAGTAAAGATAAAAAGAGCTGGAACTTTCTGCTAATGAGTATTTCTAGGAAGTTGCCGGATGCCAAAGTTGAATTCACAAAGTTGAATCCCCAGGGGAAAAAACCTTTCTTATTAATCTGTGTTGGTTTTAATTGTGACAGGCATAATTAAATTGAATTCAAAATGTTTTTTTTAGAAGATGTAAACTACCATTTCTTAGTTTGATTTCCTAACTTTTTTGAAAGAAGTCTCTTATGCTCACATTTATTTGTTATTATTTTAGACTTCATTAATTTGATCCAAAAATGCAGAAAAAAGACATCAAATCATTTTGATCAAGGACGCTTAAACGGTCACTCACCACACTCCTTCCAACATCTTATAACCACATTAATTCAACCTTTAATATAATTTAAGTAGGCAAGGCAAGGCAAGTTTATTTGTATAGCACATTTCATACACAATGGTAATTCAAAGTGCTTTACATAAAGAAGAATGATAAAAGTAAAACATTAAAAATGATTAAAAGAATAAAAAGATAATACGTATAAAATAAAATGCAAACAGTTCGGACATAGCACAGTGCTCAATCTGCAAATGCATAGGTAAAAAGATGTGTTTTGAGTCTTGATTTGAATGTGGCTACTGTTGGAGCACACCTATTATCAATATCTTAATCAAAGAAATGGTCCGGGAGGTATTTACAATTTCACTCATGTGGAGGAACACTCCATCACTGACAAAAACTCAAATCTATTACCTTCATTTTAATGAGTATATTATGAAGTCAATTAATTACTGTCACTTATTTCTTAAGCAAACACATGTTCTTTCTATTAAAAGGGATAGTTTTGACATTCTGTCATCATTTTCACATCTTATGTCCTTCCAAACATTTGTGACTTTTGTGGTGGCAAAATCTTTTATCTGTTCTGAATAAGAGACAAATATCCTGATTGTAATTTATTAAGGTTTATTTTCTTGCAAGAAAAGGTCAACAGTCATACAGACATCCGAAGCTACCCTGCAGAGTGTGACAAAGAAGGGAGGGCCGCTTCGGCACTTATATCTCTAGTCAAGGCTAAAGGCTCAGTTGTAATTTTCCATTCCTTATCAGGAACACATTACCCTCTCTATACCTCGAGCGTATTTCTTCAGACTTATTATATTTTACTTACTAGTTCTACAGAATAAAAATACAATTTATGTCACACAATAATCAATAATGTCAAGAAACAAAATATCATCATATATAAGAAGGAAAAAGAAAACATATCATCTATAAAAATCCATCACACTTTCTTCTGCAGATCATAACCAAAGATATTTTGAAGAATGTTTCAGCTGTCCATGCAATGAAAGTCAGTGGAGTAGAAGGCAACATTGGATCCCACTGACTTTCATTCCACAGAAGTAGTGAAGTCATACAGATTTGGAATGACATTACGATGAGTAAACATTGAGCAAACTGAATTTTAACAGTAAACTAAATTTTACTAAAGCAATTGTTGCATACATTTTCAATTGATCATGGCAGCAGATATTGCTCAACTGATGATGAAATTATGCATAAAAGGCACTGTTTTCCAGCATATATTTGTGTAGATGAGCGCTTTTTCACTGTGCAAACTGTCAGAGGAATGTAGAATATTTTCGATTTAATGCAGATCATTCACCAACAAATATCCTCAAGCTTTAATTTATCCTTTCAGACCAGTGTGATTAGACAAACACAGAGGACATTCAATGAGACCAATACCAATGGAAACCGAAAAATCCCCTGGATGTTCCACAAGAGCACATCCTGTGCTCTCTGCATATCTGTGTCCAGCAGCGCTGATCTGTTTGCTTAGTGGCTATCGAGTGGAAAAACTGACTCATGGTGTGGCTCGGGGAGCACACCGACGCTATTGGCCTCGCTGCTGTGCTGGCCGCAACATAAACACGGATCCCTACAGCAGCCCTGTGTCAATTTCCCACTATGTGCATTGATGCAAACACATTTCCTGCTGAAGGAACATTAAATTTCTAGCATTGATTCTCAGTCCATTTGACTGAACTAGTGCTTCAGACAAATAGATCTGGAGGGAAGTCGTAATTACAAGGATGAATAGAGGTTATGTGCGCCGAGAAGACAAAGTTAAGAAGCTTTTCAGCTGCACTTTGCAAACCATCTAAACACTTGTCTTGGCATGGGTGTCTCAGGAAAGTGGACTTATCGCACCACCAATAGGAATTATAATTTGTAATCTTAAAATGCTCTGCTTTGTTTAGATTGCTAAGATTGCTGAATATGTTGTAGCACAAACAGCCCTTTTCAACTGAGGTCAAAATCAATGTCAATTTTCACTTTATTAATCAGTGCTTTTAAGTATTTTGCAGGGTTATTTTTCATTTCCTGCCCAAATAGCAAGTTTCATATCAGATGTGGCTTAAGCCCAACTGAAACAAAACTGACATGTTTTCTCTCAGTATCCGCGGCACGGCAGCCGATATGATCTTCAGCCCCGATTCCACGCCACTCGCCGTGTGGGCCCTACCCAGGCAAGTCAGAGTTCACGGTTCATGTGATTAGAGGAACAATGATAATGTTCAGTGTGAGAAATGGTGTGTATGGTTCTTTAGCCCCGAGGGAGTCCCACCCATGGAGAGGGAAGAGGAAGAGTGGAGGAGGGTGGTCAGACGCGCCGGGCCCTCGCTCACAGTGCTCGCTCTGTTTATTCGCTCCTCTGCCAGAGACAGACAGACAGTAAGACTTTATCGGATCAAAGCGCGCACTAATAAATGTACATCATGTTCCCACACATAACAACAGCTAGCAAAACAAGTCAGATAATAAGAGGAAGAACTGAGATCAGTCTTATTCTCAGCTTTAAATGGCTTCCACTGTTTTCTTTGATGGAGAAAAACCACCAAGAAATGCAGTTATATGAAACCCGATTTACAAACCATTTTACTTCTGTAATGTGATGTATTTCCAAGTGAAACAGGATTCAATATTTAATAAGAAAAACACGTGTAGGACAGGATTTGACTTTATCTAAAGGGAATTAATTGGATCATGAAAAGTGGGGATTCAATATACCGGTAATTCCAAAGATTGTAAAGACAAATAATGATTTAATTTAATTGTTTAATTTATTTTCTTTGGAATTGAATACTAATGAAATATGCAATAATATGCACAGGAATGTGCATTAATAAAGTAAACTAAGCCAATTTGAACTATTGACTTCATGGCTTTTAGATTGTTTACCACTCTCAAAGAAATGTGCTTAATTGTGTTGAACTTCAATTCACTTCAAAATGATATTTCTACCTCTATTTTAGAGGTGTTTTGGCCAATTCTTTAGACGGTCAGGCTAAATGCCAGCTTTGCCAGGCTGGGAGATCAGCTTCAACCAACTCAGTTGAGCTAAGACCAGCCAACCATCTTAAGCTGGCTTTAGCTGTTTTTTTCCAGCAAGGAAATACAATGAACAGCAATATGTTTTTGTCATGCTACACAGCTAAGTGTTAGCAAAAACATCACTGTTTTGAAAAATGCTACTGAAAGATGTTGCGTTAGTAGCATCCCTGCGTTTAGTTGGTTATTCAACACATGTCAAAAAAGACCTTCTTAGCTCTTTAATTGAACATGCTAAATGTTACTTTATTCTTACTAGAAAGTTAGTCTTTAGATGGTCAGGCTAGGAGATGGTCAGGCTAAATGCCAGCTTTTTCAGGCTGGGAGACCATCTTCAACCATCTTAAGCTGGCTTTAGCTGCTTTTTCCAGCAAGGAAATACAATGTAACAATGAACAGCAAAGCATTTTTTAAATGCTACACCGCTAAGTGTTAGCAAAAAATGTCACTGTTTTGAAAATTAGCAAACACTGTCATGCTCATATTCAACATATGTCAAAAAAGACCTTCATAGCCTTCTTAGCTCTTTAATTGAACATCTTTCCAAATGTTACTTTATTCTTACTAGCCAGTTAGCACGGTCTGTTGAATGTGATGATAACAACAGCCAGAACACTGTCTCCTTTAGGGCCTTTAATACATTGCCAAATAGGATTTATGTTTCAAGCAGATATGTTTGAGCCTCCATGTAAGCAGTCCAAGAGACAGTGGGGATAAATAACTCCCATTACAGCCCATGAAAAACTGTGGACAATGGTGGGAATCTCCACCGTAGATGATGAAGCGCTTATGTGTTCGAAAAAAACTGCCCACACCAAAAAGCATAACAGCCATGCAAGTTCTCTGTGAGCTTCTGTCTCAGCTGAGGATGACTGATATTATGATTGTTGCGCGGTGGGAAGCGCATGAGAAATGTTTTTCTGACATCAGAGACCTCTGAGTGTCCTGCTCCACGTCCCGGCTGAAAGGGAAAGGAGGGTGGAATCCAAACAAACGACTGGGTGTTTTTGTGATCAGGGGTCTTCCTGGAAATTTAAACACATTCCTGTATTCCTGGGGTCAGAGGAGCAGTGGCTGGTCAGGTTGATATGAAAAAAGCAGAGCTTCCTGTGGACACCCCATGACCTGAACGGAAATGGATGTTTTTTTACATTTTACCCAGAAGAATATGACAAGATATCAGAGGGGGATGAATTTGCCCTAATAATCAGCTTCTGTCTGGCAGGAAATACCTCCCAAAACATGGACCTCACCCTATGATAAGGTCTTTGTGTTTATCCTGGCTAAAGGGCCAGTCACACAGCCGATCGCGCATGAATTACTCACAAATCACGCATAGATTGGGTTTGTCCGTGCTTGTGCGTCGAGAAATTGACCAAAGTATTCCACGAACACCCGACGCATGAATCACTGCCGGAGCGCGTCCAAACATGCACGCTTCGCGAACGTTCCACGAACAAGCACTTTCAGAATCCACATTGTCAGTGGAATGAACGTGATACGTGCGCCGCGGTGCGCGGTTCATGAGTGATATGAAGGTGGGGCGTCAGTGGACGTGCGCGCTTTCGAACCAGTTACGACGCATAAGCACTGACAGCCGACGCGTGTCCTGCGCATGTCACGCATACTCAACGCATAAACTACGCACGCCGACTCATAAATAACGCACACCAACGCACATCTGTGCGTCAGAAATTTTTTGAACCGTTCAAAACTCAAAATCACGCACAAACCACCTTCGACGCACATCCACTTACAATCACTGACGGTCCTCGTTCGTTCCACCGTCGAATTACGCATATGACGCACACGCCGCGCAGAAACGAAAATCTGTGCGTAATTCGTGCGTTCTTCATGCGTTTTCGCTGTGTGACTGGGCCTTTACAATTAAAAACATGGTGAAGAGGATTGATCGCCTGTAGATTTACTTATGTAGACAGTTTTTGAATGACTTAACTGTGATCCCTCTCAATCTCTATAAAATGGGTCTCATAATATGCGGACTATTTGGGGACCAATTGAAACTATTTCACATGCAAGCTTAGTATGTGTTGGCATAGACTTTTGTTTGTAATATTATATCAATAGAGCGGATGCAATACGATTCAAAATTGATCTTCAACATGAAATGTCCAATTTATGTTGTTAAAATACTTTTGTCCTTGTGAAAGAGAATTACCTTTAAGTTAAAAAAAATAGAATGGCTATAATATACTTTAAAAGAATACAATTAAGTGCAAATTTAATTTAATTTCAATTTAATGATAATCTATTTTAGTTATAGTAATATAGATAATCTATATTAAATGTAATTAAATGAACTTTAGAGTGCATTTTTGATCCACTTAACTATATTTTCATGTGTAATTTCATAATAACTTCTAGTGTTCTTGTGAAATGTGATTAAAGTCAAATATACTGACAAGCATTTATGTTAAACTAAACTATACTTTAAATAATAATATGAGTAAAATGTGTAAGGTATGTATTTAAATATATTTTTAACTACATAAGTAATGAAGTTGCAATTTTAGGAAATGTTAAAATTAACATTTTAGGCAATTTAAAAAAAATGTACTAACTTTACATGTAATATAAAATAACACACTATAGTTGAAATTATAAACAATTACTTTACATGTGCTTTAATATGTTAGTCAACATATCAAAATAGGCATCTTTAAAGCATAAAAAAGATTGTTAAAACCTAGTGGTTTAAAATGTACCATAGATTAAAACTTTTAATTTGATATTAAAATGCGCTTTTTAAGAGAGTTCTTAAATGTTTTCATAAACATAAACATAGTCATGAAAGTGTACTCTCTCTCTTTAAATACATTTAAGTGGCCATTAATTTCATTAATATTACATTATCTGCAAGTAAGAAACAAAAAGTAATTTAACGCATAATATTGTTGGCTTGTGCTCATGAGGTTTCCTAATTTTTCCAAATGCATTCCAAATTCCTCACTGCAAAATGAGACATCCTTTTCAATTGCACATATACACATTTACACAGATGTGAAAAACAGCACATGTGAGCACGCTCACCAATAAAGCAGGGTGAAGTTCATAAAAGAAGCCTAAAGCGTGTCAGATAACAGACACACCGACTACAGCTGCCGCTTTCAGGACCACATGACCTCTGACTGACTCACATTTACAAGTACATCAACATCCATAGAATAACACTTAAAAAATGCTTCAACTTGGCTCCCTTTGACCTCTGGCTTAAACTGACCTTCAGAATCCCGACATTCCAATTTGATTTCATCCAATCACACTGTGAATATTTAAAGGATAGTTAAAAAAAATGAAAGAAGACAAACAGTCTACCAGTCCTGATAGAGGTCCATCTTGCCTTCTAATACAAAACAGCAAGTTTTCTAAAAAAAAATTGCAACAATTCCTTACTTTAAGAATAAAATTGTGAGCAATTGACATCTTTTTCTGTTGAAGGCCATGGTTTTCCCTGCATGGGCAGCAGCTTATTTTCTCCAGAGTAGAACAAAGAGAGAATTTATTTTTTGATCCACTTAATCCACACAGATCTCTCAGACCACCATGAAAACCAATAAGTACTGGCTCAATCTATGACTTTGCATGCAAACATCAGTGCTTTTTCTAACCTGAATGCTCTTTTTTTGTCTGTTTCAATGTATGCATGACTGACAAATATCAATTACATTAAGTTTATGTTAAAACCGTGTCATTCAAAAGGATGGAAATTTGCTTTGGATATGCAATTCTGCGCAACCCCACAACCTAGAGTAAATAACAAAACAATCAAAGATCTATCATGGCTCAAAATGTTTCAAGATGTTCTCCTAGCCACCATTATCCAAAGTCTCTGTCATATCCCAGAAAGAGTCATACGCAGCTCTAGGATGTGTTGAAAACAATCCAAATGAACACATAAAGCTTAAGCTGGATGAATCATTCAGAGCAATTTATTATTATTTTTTTACACTTGACCTGGGCTTTTTTCACACCTTTTTTCACGGCTTGGCTCTGTTCTGTTCAAAGGCCTAACCAATGCTTTCATGCTTTTTCTACACTCTCTGACTCAAGGCTCAGCTAACGTCATGCATCAGCAGACTCACAGATGCTGCACAAATGTTCACTCTGGACTGTTGAGAACCACACGCACCAGCCGAGGAGACCTGGACAAATCGAACAATAGAATTTGTTAAGCAAAGTCACACAAATAATAAAATGTGTCTAAAGGGGGTGATTTTCTACAATACACCAGCCCCATAGAAAATTTAATTACAGGTCCCTCTGCCAAAAAAACATTCTAACAACACAATCTCATGGTAAAATTGAGCTATTATCATTTAAAAGATGTTGGACCTCATTTATAAACAATTTCATAGAAGCGGTCCTACATTTGAGCGAAGATAATTTCTCAAATGTGTGTATGCTGAACGTATGCTCTTCCAGAAGTGAAATTTATAAACTGCAAATGATCTTGAAATTGTCCTGAATTGCTGAATGCGGCAGATCTCCTTGTAAACGCCGCCTAATTAATTTCATTAACGGCCACATCTTTTACTTGAGAACGGCGAGGGGAAAGAATGGCTTAGATACTTCCAAATACTTGCAGAACTCCGACTCTTTGCTTCAACGAAAAGTGTGTACGGCTGCTCATACCCTGACATGGCACTAAGCACTTTTATAATTATGAACATTGGCATGGATCTTAGCGCACACACAATCTATGTTCAAATCTGTGCATATGCACATTTCATAAATGAGGCCCATTGACTGTTGTAAGAGATTTAATGCTGTTTCTTAAGGCAGTCATTTTACACTGAACCCAGAAATACACTTAATACACCATGTGTCGGTTTTATCCTGTCACTATATATTTTGCAGTGATTTTGAAGGAGTAAATCTGAAACGCACTGAAGCGCATTGGCTTTGTTCCAGGTCAGCAGCACTGTATGGTGAACTTCTGCACTGCACTTCTCCATCTCCCAGCACATTACTAATTTCAATCTCTGCAATGATTAATAAAAATATAATTCATCCCTTTTCCATCCGGCAGTGTTGTTTCAAGCATTCTAATAAAACATTCTGAAGTAATCCAGAATCAAATTTTTCTCTCATGTGATTTGTGCCAGTGTTTTCTGCCAAAAAACGTTTTGCATGCTTTCAAGTTTGTTTGTTGCTTCTGAATTATGACATATTTGGCATTGAGATACAGGACTTGTGTGTTCCTGTGGGAAATCTGATTGTTTTAATCACATCAGAATCAATGTCTTAAAATCTTCCGTACAAACTCAAGCTGTGACAAATTATACTTTAGTTTTGGTTGTTGTCTTTGTGGATCTTACATTAATTGATTGACACTAACAAACCTCAACTAACAGGGGAATATCTGGCCAGCACAAAGGATAAGCAGTTTTTGTCCTTATCTTGTGTCTGCAGCTCCCTGTGGAGTTACTGCAGTCCAATGATGGGATTGTCTGTGGCCAGTGAATTCCACAGTTCCTTGTGTAAAGCAGTGCCAGTGACTTCACAGAGTAAGTTGACTGCGGCAGGTCTCCAGTGGAGCCCGTCTCCTCCCAGACTGCCCTGCTGTCTGCCACAAGTGCCATTAGCCCCTCTTCAGCTCCTAAACATGTTAAACAGGACAGTCTGTTTTGATGTTAAAACCATTTGACTGGGCAGATTACTAAGTAAATAATTTTTATCAGTAATACTGGCACAAGTTCACTTTTTTTAATTGATGAACATGATTGAACGTGTAATATAGGCACCTCAGAATACTGTTTAAACAATTTAAGTCAACACACACTGAACATTTATGAATGTAAGTGCATTATTTAACAAAATATGTTTAAATGACAACAAAGAAACAAAAATGAAAAGCAATCAAAACCATTTACATGTCATTTTAAGTTTCATCCTATAAATATCTTTAAAGTTTCATCCTATAACAGTATACATGTTAAAATTAGAACAAAAAGCATGTGGATACTATCTTATAGTCAAATATTAGTTATTATTTTACAAATAGCATTGATATAGAACATTTTAGGGAAAGTTACTGTTTTATAATTATATTTTTAATTTTTATTTGATTACAACTTTATATAAATTATCTATTATAACAATTCTCATTACAATTCTCACAGACAGACGGACGAATATTGGCTCTATCCCACTTGGAAATCCATCAACCTGTTATTTAGAACAATGATCAGATACTAGATTTTATTTTTGATAGCCTGTGGGGTTTTAGTTTTGACTAGAGTATATATGAAAGCATGTAGAGCTGGAAGGACCAATAGCATTCGTCTCCAAGAGCATTCACAGTCGCTGTCACGGCAACTGGTCGTCATAGAGACAAGCCAGTTTGTGCTGTGTGGTTTTGTAGGACTTTCTCTATTGTACAATTGTCCCTCTGTAGCGCCACACTTTCCCCTAGGGCATTACCCATACAACATCTGTCCCTCTCCAGTCTCCGCCCCACATGCTCTGCAGGCCTTTCCCATGAAAGCTCGGTCACTCACACCTGCTGAGAGGGTCAGAGGTCACTTTCCAATCACGCACACATTAATGCCCGCCGCCATCCAATCGTGACTCCATGGTTCATAGCCGTCTCTGTTTGAGGAGAGTTTTCCACTGGGCAATGACAAACTCAGCAACTAATAATTCAAAACTGGGTTTGAGTGGCTTGTTCAGATGGTTTCTCGTTTGTCTGAATTTCAGAGGCACTGCCAGTTATGGACAACAGCCCAGTCGACCGCATTACGCATGAAATTTGTGCTCTCGTTTTCAGGAAGTGCAAGCTAAACTCCAAAGTACTAAAAACAGCATAAATCATTTGAAGAAAAAGTCTCTGAAATGAATGATGACTGTAAGAGGATTACATTTGAAGCTGCTTTAATCTACGACTTTGGTGGCCTATTACAAAACTAAACTACAAAACATTCCTGATGGCTAATCTTGTGTTCGATGCCTAACGAAGATGACAAAACGGGCAGTTTGTGGGTCATCAAAGCATACAGGTCCTCAGTACGTGTTGCTGAAAACGCAGGCCGCATCTGCTGCGTGGAAGGAGTCTGACCCCTGTTGCTCAAGCTGACGTCCCTGTAGGAATGACCCATGCAAAGCCTCTTCAATCTGTCTGAACATTCCTCTAGCACGGACAATAGTAGCTCTCACTGACTATGGCAGATGGCTCGCCTCGGGCTCTCCAAGCCAAGCCTCTTTTGTTTACCCCTGGGCTCGATGCACACCCTATCAGTCATCCTTTTCACTCTTTTTCTGTCACTCCGAGCACCATACCGGGAGATGAGCCATAGATCTTACCCTGGGAGACATTGTCATACAAAAAGCAGAGGCTTTTCTGAATTAGTAGGTGCTGCCTACAGTGGAGGGCAAATGAGGGGTGATTGGTCACAGCAATGGCAAAGAGCCACTGGAGCCTTCCATTCACATACTGAGAATAAAATGGCTGGCTGGAGGCATGCATGGCCTCAGGGTAAAACTGTAAGTCCTTGTGCTGACAGTTAACTGTAGTACGGTTCATTTAAATAGAGAGCTTACCACTTTGAACTCATTCAATAGTATTATACAATCAGTTGTTGACTCCGTCATGCACCTGTTTCTTTGTGTTTTGGGGCATTCGGGGCTAACTTGGTGTGACTGAGAAGACAACACATGACCAAAGAAAAATAATAAACAGACTAGATGTTCATTCCATGTAGGGATGTAATACATATTTTTTTTTATAATAGACCAAACTATACAGTGCCTGGCAAAAGTATTCAAACCCCCATAATTGATTTTCATATTTTGTGTTGCTGCGTTATGTTAAACTACTGTACTTAAAATGACCTTTTTCCACATCAATCTACACTCCATACATCATAATGACAAAGCAAAAAAATCTGCATTTGCAGATTTTCCGCCATACTTCTGAAGTTCTGTCAGGTTGGATAGGGACCATCAGTGGACAAACATCTTCAGGTTTATCCAGAGGTGTTTGATTGGTTTCTGGTTGTTCCAAACTTCTTCCATCAAGGATTACGGCTACTTCTGTCAACCTTCAATACAGCAGAATTTCTTTTGCAATCTTCCCCAAATCTGTGTCTTGACACAATCCTGTCTCTGAGCTCTACAGGCAGTTCTTGTTACCATAGCCATTCAATCATTCCCATTCAAATTTATTTGCCACAGGTCAACTTCTACATGCTCCTGATAATGTTCAAGTGTCCCAGAAAACGGTATGAATATCTATGCAATGTAATTATTTACATTTTTAAATTGTAAAAATGTATTTGACTAAAATGCTGTATGATACAGTATAGAATATACAGTGGAACCCATTTATCTCGACCTCGGTTATCTTGCCAACCCAGTTATGTCGACGTTTTTGAAGTGGAACCGCCAAACTCCCTATTTTTTGTGACCCCCGAGGCCGTCGACATAACTGGGTTCCACTGTATATACATTTTTTCTCAAAACTGTCCAAATTGAAAGAGACCATATGTTTCTAGCAGTTTCAATTAGCATGATGCTTCTGCTTATGAATTGCATTGCTTTGGCTGATGATATGGTAGGATCAGATGTTTGAAGAGTCAATATTGTGGTGCTGTGGAGATGTGAGGTGTCTATTCCGACTCAGTCTATTCAGACTTTACTGGCACATCATGCTCTCAGTGCCAGTTTGCTGTAAAAGCAGGAGGGGAAAGTTAGTCACTGTGGTTAAATTGTGTCATGAGTGCACTCACCACAGGCCTAAAAGCCAGGAGAATCCAAGTTTTCTAACCGTCTGCTTGGAAATTAGCATAAAGCTGTTCTTAAGAAAAGGGAGAGAGTTTATTCAGAGTTTGTAGCGACAGGCTGCGCTTTCTTTAACACATCTGCTGCGTGCATGTCTGTACAGCTCGCAAACAGGTCTGTTGACAGCATCTCCTTTCTTCGGACCTGAAAGAACCTTCCCACCCTCTGATAGATATCCTTCATTTAAATCAAAATAGCCACCCTGCTGAAAGAGAGAAAGGGAAGCACCCCTGCGTAAAGCCCCTAAAAGCTGCCTTCTCTTCAAGAAGAAAGAGTTCTCTTAAACAGCCTGATACTGAACCTAATCACATACAGAGAGAAAGAAAAGAGCTTGTGTCCCAGCCTTAGGCTTTATATGACTTCGCAAAGCACAGATCCTCTTCCTTTAACATGTCTGCCATGACGCACTGTAAACAGCAACAATAAAAATGGCTAAATCCAAAACACCTTTATTTTGTCCACATGCAATGAATGTGAAATGTATTTGGTTGTAGCTCACAAAGCGAGCTTATTTAAACATAATGCAAGATAACAAGGCCTGGCAGGACAGTGCAAATTTTCTGAGGCTCAATGCATAAATAGGAACGATGATGTAAGACAGCTGGGATCAGAGGCTCCATGGGTTTCTGAAAGTGCCAGCTTGAATCATGGATACAGAACCAAGACCATGCCTAATGCCATGAAGTTATTCTAACAGGAGAACGACCAAGGAAAACAGAAAACTGGATGTAATTATGAAACTCTTGAAATAGTCCTTATCAAATATCTGATTTGTGTCATGCTATGCATGTTTCCACGGTCTTACAGTTTATTTCCAAGTAAAAACGAACTATATTTTCTCTCAGTAATGTTCCTAGTTACATCCTCATAATCTTACTTGATGTGAGAGAAGGACACAAGGACAGAATCTTATCTATGGTTATGTGGGGGGGTCAGGATGTTCTCCTCCAAAGGAACATTCATTTTCAGGATGACAACCAGGTATAAAAACAATGTTTAAGACTTCGAGACAGCTAAGACTTTTAGATTGTTAGCGGTTAGCATATCAGAGTAGCATATCATTTTGGAAATCCTTAATATAGTATATTTAATATAATATATTTATACTGTATATAGTAAATCATACTATATATACACATACACACACATATAGTGTGGGTACTTGTATAAATGAAGAATTCATTTACTAATTTATACTGTACATTTACAAGTATAGTATCTATACATAAGCAATCATTTCCCTCAACTGACACTCATATTAATTGTTTAAGCACAGGCCTGTTTTGCTTCCTAATTCAGCAATTAAGATGAATTGGAATGTGAGGTCAGTGAGCGGTTAACATTTATCAGACCACAGATCCCAGCGAATACGACCAGGCTCTGACTGTCAAAATAACATGATTATACTAACCACTTTTTGACAGCATGAGGAAAACATACTAGGATTACAAATGGTGATAAGCGAATCGGGTTTTTACCAAAGTCAATAAAATCAGCTAATGCTGTACTGGTGTCATGCTCATTTAAAAATAATGACAGCTTCTTAGCATAAAGAAAAACACTCAACATGGAAAGTTTTTGCTGTGAGTGATGTGTTTTTTATTGTTGAACTGAGTTCCAGTGCGGGGCAACATGCCTCATTTGTCATATCTCATATACACCACATGACCAGAGCCAGAGTCTAACCCAGGATGTAAACTATACAATGACTTTCAGGGAGGTCTGCTTTTTAAAAGTAGTTTTTATTGGAAATTTTCGAGGCACAATCGGTTGAGGTTCATCCACACTTTCCAAATTGTCCTTTTAGCGAACTAGCATGGCACTGTAGTAGCTTAAACAAAAAAAGTTAAGTACTGTAGTTTGAAATATAGTTGTAAAATGTAAATCTATAATAATGACCGCATTTGTGTTTTCTAAATGGACAATGATATCACACGCTTTTAATGAACTGTTGTTATAAATGAAATAAACATATGGGCCTGGTTGGAAACATATTAAAACATATGGGGCTGGTTTCACAGACAGGGATTAGGTTGAGCTCAAACATGGATTTTAGTCTGGGATTAGGCTAAGACTAAGTAGTTTAAAGGTCCTTTCGTCTGAACCTTTAATTTGTTAGTAAGAAATATATATATTAAAAATGCAGTAAAAAAGGTTAATGTTGTGAAATATTGTTACAATTTGAAAACGTAAAAGTTTTGTTTATTTCTGATATGCCAAAGCTGAATTTTCAGCATCATTACTACAGTCTTCAGCATCACATGATCCTTCAGAAATCATTCTACACAAATGTACTGCTCAAAAAATATTTCGTATTAACATCAATGTTGAAAATAATTATGCCTATTAATATTTTGTGGAGACCCTGATACATTTGTTTTCAGAATAAAATGTATAAATGTTCTTTGTCACTTTTGATGAATTTGTGTCCTTGCTGAACAAAAACATTAATTTATTTGAAAATTAATGTGTTGTGTGAATCTAGGTTGTTTACTAATCAATGATGTATGAAAAATGGAAAAGTTCCTTTGCGTATTTGTCAAAATTATCCCTGTTCAAACGGATCTGCCACATGATGACGATATGAAATGTCTGAGACGTCTGAAATGTAAGACACATGCACATGGCATCACCATTTTGCGTAGATTTTTGTAGATTACATGGAGTTGATAATGGTATAGTTTTACAAAACTTGAAACACGTTTTCAAAAGTTAGAATTTTCCGGCCCCCAAAATGACATTGTAAAATGTTTTCAGTTTAAACGATATTGTATAAATGTCTCCATAATGGCCGTCTGTATGAAATGCCTACATTTGTGACTATATTTGCAACATAGTACGGTCTCTTGTACATTATTGCTTAAATGTGTCCACACTCATGGACCATCCTCTCCTGTCCTTTGCTCATTAGGACATGCTGTCTCTTCAGCGCTCATGCCATCTCCCCTGTATTGTCTCTGTTAGAGCTCCATCTTAAATTAGAATGGACAGATCTGGAGCAACACAATGGGCCTCATTGTTGGGCTCTGAAAGCCGAGCATGTGCTTTGCTAATGCTGCAATCATTGCAGCCAACCTCCAGCACAACTTCTACATTCAGCCTTTGATTAAGGAGGCACATTTAGCCATGGATGACTTCCTCTGAGGTGCCTGGGGGTTGTGGGAAAGAGACGTGGAGCAAGTGTGGCCTTGTCTATGGCTGCTGTCGACCGGACTGAATCCAATCAGAGTTTATTAATAGTGGGTCTAATATGCTAGTTGGTTCCACGAGGACTGGGACATGAGGTTACCCCAGATCATCTGGATGGGACAGGAGATGTATGACGATTTTGACGGAATTGAGAGATCTGACATAAGTCTCGTACCTCAGATCATTTACAATTACGCATTTGGCAGACGCTTTTATCCAAAGCAACTAACATTGCATTCAAGAAACACATTGAAACAGTTCTTGCTTTCCCTGGGATCAAACCCATGACCTTGGCGTTGTAAACACCAATGCTCTACTGATTGAGCTACATGAATGATCAAGTGGTTTCAAGAGCCCAAAACCTATGTGAAATGAGGGTGTGTGTTGAGAACAACAGGTGGTACTTGTACAAGATTCAATCTGGTCCTTGTGTTTAAAAGGATAATGTTTGGCATCATTCCATAACTGATCAGACTTTCTTAGGAGCCCCATTCATTTTTATAGCATTCAGAGTGGGTCAGTTTTTTGGGCAGTCCTAGTGTTCTAGATAAGAGAGAAGACAAGAAATTAAAGGAATACAGAAAATAAACTATTTGATTAATTGATAATACAGTGTTTCACAGTTTTTATTTAACAGTTTACAATTATGAACATTTAATTAATCTTCAATTTAAAAAAAATATATATACTATCATATGTAGAAATTAACATATACCTTTTGCTTGATTAATTGTTATTTCATGATTTTCATGAATTTTACTGTAAAGTGAACATTATTTTTAAATGTAATTTTATTTAAATACATTTAGCTACAGTTATCATGCAACTTCATTTTCAAATAAACAATTACATTACAATGAACAATTTTATTATTTTTTACAATATTAATACTTTTTATTACTGTAAAGTGAACCATAATATTTTGATACATTTTTGTTTACCTAAAATACTCATCCAACTTCAGATCAAAATATTTTTACATTACATTATTATTTTAATACTGTATATGGAATCTTATTTTTTATATAAATTATTGTTTAGCTAAAATTATCATGCAACTTTCTTTTTTTAAAATTGCATTTAAAACAGTTTCAGGCTGCATGAACGTTCTGATGCACAACTACACTTACTTGATCTGAACAGAGTTTCCTCAGGAACAAGGACCTTCTTTCTGGAAGCATCATGTGATTGAGGAATGTTTACTCTGCCACAAGCTCTCTGAAAAATTAAAGTGACCACAAAATGAAACATGGACAGATCAGATGACAAAGTTATCAGTTGTGGACATTCTGTGTAGAATCTTTCTTTTCACCGACCTAATTTAATCTAAGTGAAAGTATTTTCATTTATCCTTCCCATAGAGTTTCACATTGAGCTTGAGTTTCTTCTCAGGAGAGTGAGTTTGCTCTGATGAAAACACTAGTGTTATGAAAAACATCAATCTCAACCAGATTTCTATTAAAGTTAGCTGACTTTTATTGTCCTGCTTAAGTTTGTTTAGTTACCTGTTAGGACATCTTGTGTTGCAGACTGGCATCAAAAACACAACATATGCTGATGCCCAGTTACGCTGGTCTTTACGGGATACCCAAGATGCTGTTTTACCAGTCCCATAGATGGTTTAGATGTGGCCAGAATCCTGATGTCTTAACACAAAAAAATACTTGTGGCAAAACAATAAAAGACGTTTTATGACTAAACAAAACATGAAAGGCACACCAGCTGACCTACAGATGCATATTTAGCAAGCTGAAACAGAGAGAAAACAAAGAAAAGCACCATGAGAAGTGTACATCTGTCATGGAGGAAAAATGAATTAAAAGGACTAATCATAGTTTTAATGGCCGTACTCAAAGGAGTTTGTCTATGTCATATCACAACACTTTTTACAGCTCATTTGAGCCGTTCAGTTCCTTCTTTTAATAGCCCCATATGCTTACAGCAGTTGCTTAAATGAGTCCAAATGTGGTGAGTTAACCTGCTCCTCTGTGATTCCTCTCGTGGGAAATCAGGATCCCAGTAACCTGTGGAAACACACCCTGTTCCCACGGTCACTGTAAGAGTTTGGCAAACTCACTAAAAGCTGACCAACCTCTGCTGGCTATGCAAGACGTCCAACTCAATCTAATTATACCACGAGTCTTAGTCTCTTACATCAGCATTCAAAACTTTGGTGTCAGTATGATTTCAAAAAAGAAAAAGACATTTATAGCTTGACATATTCATTCACGCATTGGTTAAAGGTGACCTTTAAGGTCTGTTTAAGGTCATATTATAATATTACTAATTAAATAATTTCAAATAAATTCTGTTCTTTTGAACTTTCAATGCATTAAAGAATCCTGAGAAAATATATCAGTTTCTACAAAAAAATTTAAGCAGCACAAATGTTTTCAACATTAATAATAATGTTTCTTGAGCATCAAATCATCATAATAGAATGATTTCTGAAGGATCATGTGACACGGAAGACTAAAGTAATGATGTTGTAAACTCAGATAGAACATAAATTAAACCAGAATTTTTTTTATTGTAATAATATTACACAACATGTAATGTTTCAGTATATTTTAGATCAAATAAATGCAGCCTTGGTGAGCATAAGAGACTCTTCTGAAAATGTTTGAATGGTGGTGTACATAAAGGAATATACTGGTTAAGTAAAGCTCAATCAACAGAACTTGTAGAATAATGTTGATTACCACAAATAAATATGCAATATAAATTATGGTTAGAGTGAAGCAATTACAATGAAGGTAAATGGGGCTTATTTGTGGAGGATTGAAAAGAAGAAATATTAATTAATAAAAGACTATTAATTCTTCTGTTAAAACTTGTGTTATTTGAGCTGTTAAATGTTGTTCTTGAATTTTTTATGGTTATTTAAGGTTTTAAGTATTAGAGTAACTGCAATGAAGTTATAAAACTGTAACTTTACACGGAAACAGTTAGCGAGTGATTTATCTCATTAAAAATCTTGTTATGTGGATGTACTATTGAACAAATTGGCCTGCATCACTTCTATTGTAAGTGCCTTACCTTATTATTAATTTTTTAAAGAAAAATTAAGGACATATACATTTGTTTTAAATCAACAATATGCCACAAATGCTGTTGACTGAACCTAATTACTATCGAACCCAAGACATGCCTATGTATCTAAAGAAAGAGTGAGAACATTCAGTAAGAGCCAGGGTAGTTTTTAATCTGATACTGTCCTGGAGAGATGGGGTACGATAATGTTAAGGGGACAAAACCTAAACAAGAGGGGTCTTGTTTAAGTAAGGGGTCGGGCCGTGCCGGCTCTGCCTCTAAAAGCCTTTTCAAGGGCTTTACTGAAGGCTGTCGGGTCGTATTGAGCTGATTCAATGCTGGGACGGACACCGGTGTCCACCCACTAGAAGAGAGCAGGTCTATGACCCCGTTAGGTGGATACATGGGCTGGCATGTTTATTACTGACCCTGGGAATGAGCCAGTCTTATAGAGAGCCAAATAGAGCAGAAGATTTGTTCAGCTGACCAGTGCAGAACGTCTAGAGGGAGCAGGAGGGGATGGGGGTCTGTGTGTTTGTGTGAGTAATGAGAGGGGGGCAGCTGATAGCAGACAGATTAAATCTGTCTAACAGGTGGTGGTCTCGGTATCTTGTGACGTTTCTGACCCTACCCATGCACCCGACCTGACTTGTCGTAGTCACATTAGCTAAGATATTAGATATTATGTAATAGATAATGTAAAAATTAAGATATTATGTAAAAATGTAGAATTCAAGAAAGGAAAAAAATATTCCATGCAGCTTTGAATGAATCTGGATCAAGAAAATGACATGAATAAGCCTGTAGTAAATTATAATTTCTAATTATGATTTATAGTTGATGACTAAAAGAGTGATGATAGTTTAACAAAGCATATTAACATAAAAAGGCTAAATTATGATTTCTTGTGATGTAAGAATTTTACAAAGGCAGATGAAGGAAGCCATAAGTATCCATGTTAAAGCAGTTTGTCATTGTTGATTAGCGTGGCTTGGTTCTCTGTGTGTTGTGTGCCCAGCATGTCTCACATGGCTGTAAAGTCCTTTAACAACCTCACAGTCACATCTGCTTCACATTAAAAGGACACAATTCCTCTGCCCCCCCATGGACCAACACATAAAAACTACCTTACAGGGGACATGCGATGGGTTTTCTTAGTGCTGACGTTATTCGAAGACTAGAAGATTATCTCACACACACTGTTAGAACCATGTGTCTTGTTTCATTAATGCTTTTTTCTTTCTCCGTTTCTTCTGTCAATTGAACCCATAACCGTCAAACTTCAATAAATCAAACACTAAAATGTGGACAAAGACACCACAAGGGACTGAAACCTGAGACGCCGTCTGCGTAGAGGGAAATGAAAGCAGCCAAAACGGTGAAATCTAAAATGGATTATACAAGAAGTGTATTATTACAGATTGGCTAGATTGCTGACCTTGAATAGCGGTCCCATCTGTCATGGTTTCTCTTCCTGTGGGTACAGTGATGGAGCAGCAGCAGGGTTGAGGGCCCAGGAATTGCACTCACATGTTTGGGCCTCTCTTGATGAGAAAAATTTGTCAAACGGTGCTTCAAAAGCCAGCGGTTACTGTACCAGAGACAGATTGACTCCATGAGGCCACTGCTCCGTCCCGAGCCCTTGAGGGAAGGGAAGTCAGGGGGTCGTAAAGGCGAGTTCACTGGGAAGCAGATCAGGTATCGGGATAGTGTGAGGCCCAGGACCTTTAAGAGCTCTGAGGGACCCGGGCAGGTCATAATGGTGACATTGAGCCGCCTGAGACCGACTCTAGAACTTCTTACCTGCAGAAAACACTAACACAAGGCTGAGGCCCAGACCAAAGTATGGGAAAAAGACTTCACAACAAATGTGATGCATAAGTGTAAGATCATGAATAAAAACAAAACATGACTATAAAAAAGGATCCTGTCCTTTTTTTATGTACATAATATTTAAAACACTTATATGAAGAACGGCTTCATTTTTTCTTATACTGTATGCTTTGGGTATGTATTATCTATTTGGTAAAAAATAAATCTGTATTATTGTATAATAAGTATTATTGCCTATTTGTTACATATAGCAATTCTTTTTTAAACAGTTTTCTTTTTATATTATGTAGCAATGACAGATATTTCGAATGTGCTCCAGTTGCTCTAAACCTGGGGTGTCCAATATGTCGATCGCAATCTACCGATCGATAGCAAAGGTAGTGTGGGTAGATCATATGGAATTAACAAAGTAGACGTAAGGCCCATCATCTGTTCTCACAATGAATTTTGTCACTTGATTGACGCACAGGGCAGCCAATTTGACACACGGGTCACCGCATATGCACATAACAGTACCAAGTGCTGCTAAACTCTAGCAAGACAGCCTCCAATTTATTTGTTTCAAACTTAAGAAAGGGTATAAAAATGAGTGGGGGAACTGGACAAAATTTACCACTTCCATATGGAGTGGGAAGTGGACTTTTTTCCCCACAATGTCATTTTCAAAGTGCGTTTGCCTCATCTGCCGGTCTGTCTATACTGAAGAAGGGAAATGTAGAGTGGCATTTTCGGACTGTTCATAAAAACTACGACACTGACTTCCCTCCAAAAAGTGAACTGAGAAAGAAGAAGGTGAAGGAACTAAAATCTCAGTTGTCTGGACACGTCATTTTGTACAAACTCAAAAAAGTTTGTATTGTGCAATATGGGTTCATTTAGTTATGCAAGCTACACCTACATAATGAATAAATGCATATTTTGTAGTTTTATAGTAGGTAGAACATTTTGACTGGGTTATTTTATAAGTAGCTCACAAGTCAAAAAGGTGTGGGCACCCCTGCTCTAAACCAAAAATACAGATATTTGAGTTGTTGTGATAGTGTTTATGAGTCTAATTTCAGAGAGAAATATTGATAAGGGATCCCTACATATATACTGGTCAAGCGACTTCCTGTGTACAGTATAAAACCTCTGGCATCAACACACAAACAACTCTTTATCTGCTTAACAGCTGTCTCTAAAAGTAAAAAGGTAGCCATCTGTGAGACTGACCTTGAGGTAAATGTTCCTCATATGACAATATTTTAATGTTCTGGCCCTATAAATGGATAAAAAAGAAGACTTGGTTTTTGGTATGACATAAGCACGTTTTAAATGATAATTTTTCCATTTAAATATATTTTCAAAAATGTCCTTCAGAAATCATTATAATATGATGATTTGATGATCAATAAATACTTTTGTGATGTCTGTCTGCCTTTACTGAACAAAAGTATTAATTTCTTCTTTTTTATCTTAGGGACTTCAAAATTTTGAAGAGTAACGCAGATTTTTGTTAACTTCTTCCAGCATGGATAAATGGGAGGTTAACTAATTTAAATAAACAGAAAAGCAGTGTGCATTATTACTTAAATTAACTTGGATATCACATTGTCAATTTAACAGGTAACCAGTCACTCTTTACTTGGACAAAAGAGGATTACAGAATGCAGTACCTCCCTAAGACTGCAAATCAGACTGGTGAGTCATTCAATAATTCGTCTGATGTCTGATATGTATTTTCACAGTGTGCTGTAGAATTAGGGATCATTGCTGAAGCTGGCAAACCACACTTTATCTGTCCTTGAAAACATCCACTGCTTCATTACGTCCTATGAGACCAAAAAAAATAATAAAAAAATTAGGGCAAGTGAGCTCATCAGCCAGTTCTATCTGTGCTATTTTTCCCACGTCTCAAGCTTCTCCCTCAGTGCAGCGATTAGCATCACACACACAAAAAGAGTCTCAGCGTTTTCCCAGCACACTTGCTCTCTCCTGCTCAGCACTTTGTGAGAGGTACCCGTGAGATTCTCACACAGCAGCGCTCTGTCATCCTACCCCTCCACAGACGCCCCCCTCTCTCTAGTATTGCTTCCCAATGGCTTCATTCTTCCCCATGTGCCATATTGTCAGATTGTGTCCCCTGTGACTACACAGATACTTCACATCACAAAGCCCATCCGAAACTCAACATAGCTGACACAAGAGAAGAAGAAAAAACGACAAGGCATGGGCCAAAAATAACACAATAAACAAACAAAATCAAACAGGACAGCACTTTCGATCTTGACTGTGTAAATTGGTACGGAATATTCTTGCAGTTCCAGATCCACCCCCATGCCCATGCCCTCTCATAAACTACAGTCCCAGTTAATATATAGTGGATCTTCTCTGTCTCACAGGGCTGTAAGCAGTCACTCATTAGCAGGTTCTCAGGATAACAGGACTGGGTCAAAGGTGAAGTCGAGTGAAGAGAGTGGAAGTGGGGGAGGGGTAGAATTAGGACAGGAATAGAGTGTGTGTGGGGGGTGTCAACAGTTATGCCAATGATCTGGTCCAGATGACAAGACAGTACAGACATTAATTAGCACAATAGGTCAGTCTAGATTATTCTATCATACTGCTTTTATGAACCAAGGACCACTGACAACCAAAAGCCACTGTGTTTTCCTACTTGGTTCTGCAGGCCTGATTGAGCAATATGTTGTTCTTGTTAGATGAACAGACAAACATGAAAACAAGCAGATCAGGGATTCATTTTGGAGCTTGTTCCAGTTAATGAGAGTCCACAGGGGTTTTGTGTTTGAAGTTGTCGGCCACTTACCGGCTGTGAAGCTTTTGACACTTTGGTCAATGAGTTTCACGCTTGCAGGTATGACTTGTGTGGCCTTCATCATCAACCTGAAAAGGCGTTTTATGGTGTTTAACTTACACATGTCCGTGTCACACTCCAGTTTAGTGTGATATCTTAACATCTTAAACCCTGTGCTGAGCTTTCACACCCAACTGTAGATTGACACCACATTCAACACTCCATTAGAGTTTTAGTCGAGCTACAGTCTTCACCTGTCTTTCCAGGTATAATTGACACATTGCAGAACCAAATATAAGAAGGATTGATGTGGCACATAATCTTTGTGATAGATTTATAAGTTGATAGATTACACAGAATATCGCATTGTGTATGAGACTATGAATCTATTCCACCGGAGGATATAATATAACACATCCCCAATCATTTAGTTTATGACACCGAGTTTTCTTCTGTAACCATTTACAAATTCAGAAAACCTAACTGGTTTGACAGACAAGGCTTAGACTTACATTTAAGTAGCTTTTATAAATGTGGCTTTACTTTTTTTACTGGTGTGCATCTTGAGACAAAACAATGGCACTGACATATTTAAAATATGTGCAAGTTCTTGTCATTTAAAATATGCAGTTTAGTCACTAGGCACTAGGCTTAAGACTTGTCTGTGAAACCAAGGGCTAGTATTAAAATCTGTTCAGATTTTAAAAGTCATGTCGTGTGTTTCAATATTAAACTGTTTATATGATATTACAAAAAGAAGAATTACTGTTTCAGTCTGTCTGAAATGAAATCATTTATAGTGCATGCAAACACACTTAATGAGGCTAATTAAACAACACAAATATACCATGGTTTTCCTGAGCACTATTCATCCAGTTTGACATTTGAATATCAACAGTGGCTTATCTCTCCATTAATTACCATTGAAAGCACAAGGAGATCCACATAATGAGATCTCTTGATATTCTCCCAGAGGAGCCATCTCAGAATTCCCAAACGCCATTTAGCATTTGAATAACCAAAATGGGCTGGAGAAAAGGTAATCCACCTCACACACAGTCACCCCACCCAAACCCCATAACTGAACATCTCAGTGACTGATATCTCAGGCCATTTTACCCTACTTGCTATAAAACAACTGGAGGATATCAACTATTTAATGGGTAAATACAAAAATATAAGTCTCTCTGTCACTCTGACTACAGCATCATTGCATAGATCAGATTAGAGTCATGGGAGAGGAATGAGATTAATGAACCCAATTACAAAAGGACACGTGATTACATCATAACAACTGGCAGCGTTCTCAGAACCCAAAGGTGGGGAAACACGACAACTTGAGCCCACTCGTATTTGTGGCTGGAATGCGACGGGTGCTTCTAGTGACGGGCCTATTGGCATGCAGCGAGCTATTAGAATGAGAATAGAGGCCTGATGAGAGAGACCTACAGTAGTGCTTTAGAGCTTAATAGGCTCCAGGCAGCACAGAAACATGTCTCAGTTTTCAATGGTTGACTCATTGTCTCGCTCAGCAAGGTAGTGGCAGGCCACAAAAGGGAAGGGTATAGGTTGAAGAGAACTCTTTCAAAGAGGCTGAGTGATCCAGAGCCTGATTCACCCACAAACAGCAACGTCCTTGTCCCAGCTTCACTGTTCCAGCACTATACAAAGAGAGCCAAGCAGCTCCTTTCCCATCATTACACCTCCCACTTCTTCCTCAAACTGTAATCAGCCATAAAATGTTACTGTCGAAAGGTTGGGGAGATGATTTGCTTCTGCTTCTTGTATGTAAAGCCCACATATGGTTGTAATGCGTCTCAAAAAAGTGTTTAAATTGCGGTTTCAAATGGTTATACAGTAAATTATTGAGGCGAATGAGCAGTTAATTAATGTTTCCCTTATGATTGTAATTATGAACGGTGAATCGTGTCCATGAGATATTTAATATCACTTAGAAGAGTTCTGGGAGCACCACATGTGTTATGTAATGTCGCTACATTACATACATTGAGCATTTGTGGTTGAGGACAAGCCCGGACTTGCCAGGGGTGCAATCTGACCCCCCACTGACACAGAAAGGCCATTTAATCCATTGCTAAATTTCCCATAATCCATTTGACATGGTGGAAACAAAGCACAAGCTACAGAAACAGCAGCTGGCACTGTGACACACTCAGGCGTCCAACATCTGCAATAAATGACAGTCCAACAATATGCAATTCTCAGAACAACAAAATTAATTCTCCTCTAAAGACTGTAGGATCTGGCGAGAATGACGACTAAATCAAAGGCTTGGATGAGCCCTGGGAAAACAATGACAATGTTTATTTGTTAAAGTTGCAGAAAAACAGAGGTGCAAACCCAAGTCATCCAAGTGCATTTTCTCATTCAGGAATATTTATTCTAAGGCTGAAATAAATGTTTTGTGAGAGAGAAAGGCAGTGTATAAAAAGGGCCGTGGCAGAAGCCAATAGCTCTGTTTATTCTCTCAGCATGGCTGTGCTAGCATTGATAGGATTACAGGTCACACCAGAAGTGAGAGCCAGGGGACTCCGCGGCCCCTCAGAAGCTGCATCATGTTTCCCTGCTCTGGATGCAACCGTAGAGGACATGCTCCACAGGATTTATAGCCCCAAAAAAGACAAATAAATAGTGAATGTTTTCCCCTCATCTGGCTAGAGTATATAGATACTTTTTTCCATCAACTGAAATAGATTTTACCCAGATGGGATGAATATAGTTTCATTGTATCACTGTGCACTCACACCGTAGGAATGATATCCAAGACCATTACTGACTGGAATCCCATTTCATCCAAGAGCTTTGGAGAAAGAAACCTGGAAAAAGAAGAAGAAAAGAAACAAGACAGTGAGACATTGAAGCTCCAAGGACATACTCACACTTGGCAAGACTTGCATAATTCAATCAAACATTTCACAGATCCCATTAAATATGTCAAATGGCCATGACCACCATCTCAACGAGCCATTTTCCTCTTTAGCTGGGGAAAGAGATGACTGTATGTCATGTATTGTATTTGATATTTGAAAGTTCTGCTTTGTAGTTGGCCCGAAGGAAGAAAAGGAAACAGACCACGATACAGGACATATACAGTAACTGCAGATGAATACATTACAGTTAAATGTTCCATTATGCGGTTCAGAATAATAAACAGGAGACTGTAGGTTGACAGACAACCACTAACTATCCCACTGTATCGTTATATACAGTATATACCCATTTTACAAGGATACAGTGGGATGCCTTGTAGCCATCATCCTCACATTCAGCTGTTGTGAATTTAACCTTCATCTTCAAAGAATCTGCCCAATGGTTGGAGAAAAGGAAAAGATGAAAAAAATAAATATGGAACAGATGAAGGAAGGATGTGCCGTTATCAACATGATGTAGTTTTACCACTCTGAACAGACCGCTCTTATTACCCAGAGTATCTATGTTTGTACTTGTGCTGCATTGAGGGTATTAAGATCAAAGCGAGTCAGTTTGCATCAAGGGAACTGTTTAAACTGAACGGCCAGATAAGACAACTCTGTCCTCAAATACAGCTAACATGCTGAAATTGCTTTGTTTACCCTACGCAAACATTCAAATCCCAAATCAAACAGTTGCGCCAAGCCTTGAGACTTAGTGTTTTGTCAGGCAGGAAAAGCGGATATTCAGACAGGGAGCATCCAGTCTCATTTAGCAAGGACGCTTGCCACACGCATAGAAAGGCCGTACCTCTCTTTTGTGCTTCACACATTAAAGCAAGTCTATAAATATCATAGTGGTAATCATATCCATTCCACTGAGATTGTTCATCATTCTGCTCCAGATGCCATGGTGGGACAGCGTGAAGAGGTTGCAGGGTTGCTGCATGAATGGAGTTGTAGCGGGATCACTGGGCATTCTTGTGGGGAGCCGGGTTGCGCTTGATGGGAGAATTCATTTAATTGGAATTCAGCGGTAATGCCTTCAAATGGGAAGGATCTGGGATGTGGTATGGAGGGCAGATGGGGGGAGCCTTTTCTTGAGAATGAAAGAGATGGAAGAAAAGAAAAACTTTTTTCTTCCCTTTTTTGTTATCCATCAGAGGAGGAGGGGAAGGGGGTAACTGGCATGAATCTGGGAAACAAGCGGAACTTTTACATTTTGTGGTTTAAGTCCTGCTTTTCATTGCACATATTGTCTGAGGAGTCGGACAAGGAGCCTGTCAAAGTGTTCCTCCATCCCAGACTGAAAGAAAGGTGCTGATCCTAAAAAAGAACAGAGTCCGGGGGAGGTTAACCCCTCTGCCTTGTTTCTTATAGCTGTTTTAACACATTTTTTTTGTGGGCTGCTTCAAAAGATTAACAATAGATGCTGTCTGTCTGTTAGCAGCACTGGAAAGTTTAAACTTTCACGCTTTGTCTTGGACCTGTAGAATGTCTAAAGGGACAACACTTTTTGTTACATTCTTAATGACATGGTCTAAAGGACCATTTCTCGAGTGTTAATTACGATTATCTCGAGCCTCTATTTTATAAAAAACCAAGTCAGCTGTTCAGCCTGACTTGAGAGTGAGGCCTAAAATGTGGTGTGGGCTGCTTGTTTTGCAAACAAGCTGTCGCAATGGCTAGAAGTAGGATCTAAAGCATTTAAGTCTATCACCAGCAGTTGCTGAGCTGTCAGCTGGAAGTCACGCTCAGGGTCGTGCTCTCAGCTCTTCAGGCTCTTCATCACAGAAGAAGCAGCATTTTAAAGCAAGCATAAGGAACATGCGGTGGTTTGAAGGCCTCACAAGGTCAGCTCCCCTGGATTGACTGGAGTGCGCCATCATTGTGAGCTGGATTTCAATGTTGATGTTCAGTAATGGACGGTACTTGATGTGATTTAGCATGCCTGTAGATGATTTTCCATGTCAGTAGCAGTCTTATTCTTCAGAGGTGAATCTAACAAAGACATGTCTAGGCCAGATTTCACCCTAAAAAAAGAAAGGAAATAAATGTAGCAATAAATCGATATCTGAGGGACAACTATGCTTCGTAACAATCAGGTTCTCGTTACTGTAAAACTGGATTTCATCCATTTAACGTTTATACGTTTTAATGAGATTTTAAAGTCATAAATAATGAAATTTACAGAGGTTAGCAAATTTAAAGTGCACTGAACTCATCACTGTAGAAGGTGACTTTGAATTTAAACAACAGACAAGTTTAACAATAGGCATAAAATAAAATTGGTTATGTTTCTACCTCAAACTGACATTATCTAAGCATTTGTACAAATATTTACAGCCCAACTCCTGATAATGAAAAATTATGCAATCCCCACAGATATATGCATCTCCCTCCCCCGTCTTTGTCCCTTGCCTGCTGTCCTTTAGCGCGTCCTCCCATTGACAGTCTCTCTGCGGTTCCCACAGTACAATAGCCATCAAAAGCCCCGCCCACTAGGCGTGACCAACGCTGTGGGCAGTTTATAAAAGCCTCTCCGAGTTACAATGAAGAGACTCTGTCATCGCTGCTATGCTGCAGTCGTATGACACGCTTGTTTTTTTAGAGTAGGCTATAGGAGGGAAGTTTAGATTGATGCTGTGTATATCACAAAGAGAGCGTGCTTCTCTTAAAATTGAATAAAGATGTTGAAAACGTACGGCAGGAGAGTTGTGGGCTCCCTCGCGGGAGCGACCGTCACCTGTCTCGCGCTGCTGTTATTTTTGTCGCAGCATCAGCGGATTCAGATGGACGGGATGCAGAACGAGAGTGAGGTCGGGTTGCGCTCACTGCAGAGTCTGGGGGAGTCAGAGGTTGATGATGGAGCTCAGCCTGAGCAGAATGGAAAGAAAGGATTCTCTGCCTATTTTTCCAAGCTCAGCCGCAGCAGGAGGGAAGCGGATAAGCCCACCGAGGCGTCAGGAGCGGCGACAGACGCGCCGCCTGCAGAGGACATCAGCGCGAGTGACATCTTCATCGCTGTAAAGACCACTAAGAAGTTTCACCGGTCCAGACTGGATCTTCTGCTGGACACATGGATCTCCAGAAACATGCAGCAGGTATAGCAGCTTACAATGTTACAAAATGTTTAGACAACTTGTTGCAGGTTTTGGTTTGGTAGCCTACATGTTTTACCAGCTGGAAATAAATGGGATTTTATTTTCGCGATATTAATAATGATAAGTGGCGTGTAGCGTTTTTCTTACCGTCTGCATTAAAATCTTTTCTTCACGACTTAAGGTATTTTTTGTTTAATTGGCCAATAACTGATACAGATAAATATGTGTGTGTGTGAGAGAGAGCGAGCGAGAGAAAGAGAGAGAAAGTATGTGTGTGCATGAATCTGTATGTATACACACAAACATACATACATGTATAGCACAAATATCCCATTATTAATACATTGTTTTTTGCATATTCTTTCTCTTAAAATGGTTGTACGTTTATCTTGCTTTTTTTTTAGCTTATATTAATTAATTTAACTATGAACTTTGCAGTTTCCTCTTGAACACAGCAGTATAATGTGTTCAGTTACAATTGTTCAGCATTATTATATGTGGTATATATATATATATATATATATATATATATATATATATATATATATATATATATATATATATATATATATATATAAAACTCATATTCATGGCCTCTCTGTGCTGTCTATAGCAATTGCTGTGTTGCTCACAGAGCGATGGGTGGCTGTAAGTCCCCCCTTCTCCCCTCCTGCTCTATTGTTTGGGGTGTCCCCGTGAATACGCCAGGGCTAAGGATGCATCACAGCAGCGGCTTCATAGCTGTCCCCTTCTCAGCACTAACAAAGCGTCTTTCTGAAGGGGGAAAGAAAAGCTTTGCCAGCCCCTTGTCTCCCACTCTCCATGGGAACTGGGGATCTGGAGCAGAGGCTGGGTCAAGCTACCCAAGCGGTGGGAAAAGAGAGTCTTCATTTTAGAGATGCTGGGTGGCACAAAGGGACAGCATCTATAGGCAAGGAAAGGCTTTTCAGCAGCATGCCGAGTGGCTCACAGTATGAAAATACAGCTCTGAGAAACAGGCCTCTTTTGCAGCCTGCACAAAAGCACTCTCAGCACCTCGACAGCAGTAAGCACAGAGCAGTCAAAGTAATTTTACCCACAACCTAGAGTAGTCGCTTATACATTTTACAAGAGCCTGTTTGATTTGCCTCAGGGCTCTGTCACAATCAGTTTCCCTCACAACTTAAACAAGAGGTTTTTTTTTAAATCATTGTCATTTGAATATGCTACAGCTTTAGCACTTTTATATGCTTGCAGACTCTGAGTACAAAGATCATTATGTCTGAAGTTATGTGAATGTCAAAGCATGTGGGAAGTGAAGATTTAAATTAGACAGCTTTAGCTTCTGCACTCATTCATTCAGCACAGATTTGTCTTTCGCTATCCAGCTAAACTGATTTGGCCCCTTCAGACTACAGGCGAGATTAAAAAACTAAGACCGAGCTTGCTCAGTACAGGAGTTGATGGAAGTTAACCCACAGTAGAGAGAGTTAACAGCAGGGATTAATAGCAGCAGCTGGTGGGGAGCAGTGCAGACATAAAAGACCAGCGTAGCCCAGAATACAAGGGGGAGTTCCAGGAGAATGAGTGCCAGGTGGCCTAGTCTCAAAGAACAAAAGATAGCTCTAATGCCAGCTATATGAATCCTCACATATACACATGGAGGGCCGCTCTCAAATTATTTCCACATTCATCAGTGCAACACCTGAGTATGTTAAACCCCAGTTATTCAGATCTGAACGGCCGGGGATTATCCCAAGGACTCCGGTGAACTGTTTGGCCACTTGCCACAAAGGCTGGCACCAGACAAGTGTTTCAACGGGCCAGGCGTTGTTAGACCCACAGCATGGGAACTTTGCCACATATGACAAGTGAGATGATGTGTGACTGACATTGTGAACATGCTCATAGGGGTTAGAAACTTGTGTGGGAAGGATCTTCCTAACTTGCTTACCTACTTCAAATGCAGCCCTGACGGGTGATGAACAGCTCACTGTCTTGGGCTGTTTACATGTAAACACTGAGAGTAGATCCAATCGGTGTCTGCTGTTGACACTTATGGCAGCCTGTGGCTCTTGTTGGTGGGAAACTGCCTTGTCTTTGTTTAGAGTTAGTCACGGTCAGCTAGAAGCTCCTCTGCCCTTAATACACTGGAATTATCAGTATTTTTTATTTTTTTAAAGAATGGAACCCTAGAGCTCTGTTGCTTTCTGAGTCCTTTTTTTGATTATTAAAAGCATGCTTTATAGTTTTCTTGACTTGATGAGTCAGGACTTGAATAGTGTTATTCTTTTCAGTCAGATCAGCTCCATTTTTAATTGTTCATGCTGCAGCTTCTGGCTTCCGCTGTTTCTCTAAATTTCCCCCCTGGAACAATGCAGCTTCCCCAGTGAGAGAAATTCACAACAATGAGAGAACAGGCTGTGCCGTGGCTTTGGTATCCGGTGTCCAGTTACACAGACAGCTACCAAATGCCATGAAGATCAAATGCACACTTGCTTGATGCAGAAGAAGTACCATGACCAACCTCATTACTTCTATCTGAAATACTTAACTGCATAATTACTCACCGTTTAAGGCAGTAGTCTCTTACCGACACAGGTAGAGGGAGCAGGGCTGTGTAGTGTTTAATAGAGGGAGTAACATCTCTCTACTTCCTTCCCGAGTAGAAGGAGACAGACAGCCAGGCTCCATGCTCTCCCTGCCCTATGCCAGACCTGCCTTTGGTGGGGTGGGAAGTCCTACCAACCTCTGCCCGCTCATCAGAAATCCAAACAACCGAATGAAAACCCTCATCCTTTCTTGTGTGCCGAGAATGCTGGGAAAAGTGCATTTTGAAGAAAAGACTTGACATTTAAGAAAGGAACCACAAAAGGGTCATTTTTGCGCACAATAAAAAAAATTGCTCTTCAATAAAAGGGAAACTGAAAAACAAAGCCTTGAGAGGCCTCTCTTTAGTTAACCACTGCAGCTGTATGCAAATCCAGGCAAACATATTTAGGATTTACCCAGTGACAGCTTTACCCAATCCTCATTGTCTCAAGGCAAAGGGACAGTGGGAGCAGGGTTGGGGGTGAGTGGCCACACACACACATTGTAATGCACTAATCAGCTCTGAGGTTTCTCTCTCTGTCAGTGCCTGGCCTGCCTTGGCAGCTGCCTGTGTGATTAGTCTGTCCTTTCAGCGGAACTCTGTGCAAACAGCGCCAGCCTCTGATCCTTTACTTGGTCCAACCGCCAGCCCTCCCTGAACAAACAGAGGCCTTGGGCCTTGGCCCCAGAGTGCTGCGCTAAACATCTGCTCAGAGTTTGTTCTGCAAACCAATCAAACATTATCTGGCAGTGTTTGAATGTTCAAAAAATGTGACTGTGGAAAGAGGGAATGAGTCCACGTGTGTGCGTGCTGGCATTTGAAAGGCAACAAAAAATGAATCCACAGTTCAGATAAAGATCACAAAAGAGCTGAAGCCTATAAAAGAACGGTTTTGTAGCGTAGGTGTACATGTTCAAGGCCAATTGGGTGTGGGCAGGTTGATCTGTTCAGACACGTGGCTGTGATAAGGCGGCGGGTGGCAGGTGCTGTCTCACCTGAGGTAGAAAGCAAACAGGTTAACGGCAGTGCATGGCCAGGGGCACGCCGCCTTTTCATCAGTCTGTCTGAGGCGTGCGGTGTCGTCTTCTCAATAGCTCCTTAGAGCTGGGGCTGCTGCCACACACCTGCTCTGTCTTATCTTCCACAATGAGCTCCTGATCCCCACCCCGTCTATTTTGACGTTAACAAAACCCTGAGGGGTCAGACGTCAGTGAATGCATACTGGGGACAATGTATATTCATCAATCCGAGAATGTTTGGGAGAATAGGACATGGTGCTCCTTTCTTGTCTTCCAAAAGACTTGGCCATTCTTTTAAGGACATTTTTAACATGTCTGAAGTGGATAGAGGGATGAAGAATGGAAAGACTTGGGAGGCGGTTAGGAGCAATGGAATGGGGGTGGAGTATTGGGGGTGATGGGGGTAAGTGGGGTGGTCTGCTCCCCGCTTTGTTCTGGGGCTGGGATGTTTTGGGGTGCAGAGCAGTTGCCATGGAGAGACTGACAACAAGAACAAGGGACCTTTATTTTGGGGGGTAGAGTTTGGCTTGTTTAACTTGCTGAGTTTTCCATGGCGTAAAACTCAGACAATGGTTCCTAATCAGTCCGCTTGGGATAAATAGCTCTGAAAGACACATGATTTCAGTTTGGAACAAGCCAATTCCTGTTTCGTCTTTGCTTTGGTGCAGCGATTTATTGACGAACTTGTGTGACTGCATTGAAATGGCTAACTGTGCTTTGTCTTTGTTTTTGTAGACGTACATCTTTACGGACGGTGAAGATGAGGAACTAAAGAAGAAAATTGGTGAGTGCAGCTTCCTCAAGCGGAAGTCACAAGGCTAGAAAAAAGCAGACATTCCCTCTTTGATATGCGCAGAGTTTGGCCTTCTAATCCTCTTAAAAACCTTTTGCTTAGCTTAAGGGGAAGATGGTATTTGGGCACGTGCAAAGTCACCTGACCGATCAGATAATGGCCATTTCTCAAGTGGCAGACATAAGTGGAGTATTACATGAGTACTGACAAAGCATCCATTTTCTTGTCCACACAGGAAGCCATGCCGTCAACACCAACTGCTCTGCTGCCCACAGCCGCCAGGCTCTTTCCTGCAAGATGGCCGTTGAGTATGACAAGTTCATTGAGTCTGGAAAAAAGTAAGCACTGCATGATTATTGTTACATCATGAGTACTTGTTTTAGCATTAAAGCAAACCCAATTGGATGTTCTAATGATATATCTGTCTGGTTCAGGTGGTTCTGTCACGTGGATGATGATAACTATGTGAATGTGAAGACATTGGTGAAGTTGCTGTCCAACTACCCTCACACTCAGGATATGTACCTTGGCAAACCCAGCTTGGACAGGCCAATTGAAGCCACAGAAAGACTTGGGGACAACAAGATGGTATGCGTTTCAAGATATCCTAAATTCTTACATACATTGGTAAAGACGAGAAGGAGCATTTAGAACAGAAATTGATGATTTTGTTTCTTCATTGCAGAGACCTGTCAATTTCTGGTTTGCTACAGGAGGCGCAGGCTTCTGTATCAGCCGTGGGCTAGCTTTGAAGATGAGCCCTTGGGCAAGGTGCAAAAACCTCTCAACTATCGTAATGCAGAATATGTATCTGTCTATATTTTTAAAGAGATTAATAGACTTTACGTTGACTTTATGACAGTGGTGGCCATTTTATGAACACTGCCGAGAAGATCCGTCTTCCTGATGACTGTACCGTTGGTTACATCATCGAGTCGGTTCTTGGGGTTCCTTTGACCCGAAGCAGCTTGTTCCACTCACACTTGGAGAACCTGCAACAGGTGTCCAAATTAGAAGTACACAAACAGGTAATGAACTTTAATGAAAGCTTGATACAGTAACATCTTGATTCTATAAAACACAGTATAGTTGTATTAAGGCACGGTTTCATTCCATTTAATTTAGATAACATTGAGTTATGGAATGTTTGAAAACAAGAGGAATATCATCAACATGAAAGGGGCTTTCTCTATTGAGGACGACCCATCCAGGTAAGACAATGTCTTCACATTCTAGATCATATTTGGATGTTCTCATATCGAAATTACTAATTTCACCTCTTTTATTTTTTAATTCTCTCTCAGGTTTAAGTCAGTGCACTGTTTGCTTTACCCAGACACTCCGTGGTGCCCTCCTCAGGTTGCCTATTAAGACGACCGGCTCCTCAGTTGTATCCTCGTCCCTCACTGCCTCGGTATCTGAAAGGCATGAGGGACCAGTGTGTTATTGAGCCGTGTGGCCTCTGCATTTGCTCTGCAGTGGTGCACGGCATTCTGTGGTTATACTGGGCTGCTGTGCGGTCCGCCTTTAAACTGTTCCTTCCTGCCTGGTGCCTGAACTTCCTGTCCACCTCAGACATGATGGCGGGCCCGGCTTTCAGAAGGATGCTTTCAGCGCCAAGCTTTGCAGGCAATCAATTGTGCTTTATGTCATTACTGTTGCTTGTATCACATTTGCAATTCTCATAGAATGTAACTTTCTAGTATACCCAAGCCTTTTGCCAGCTTTATACGCTTAGTTTTAAATTCTAATTAGCAAATTACAGCATACTTCATATTTTATTCTCTCCAAATACCATGCTGGATGTTCTTTCCCTCAGGTTTGATTTAATGATTGAATTTCTTTAAAATATTCAGAGCAAATAAGTAACAGGAGTACTTTATTATTTAGTTCTAAAGGACTCCGGACTAAATTTATGAAATGAAGGTCCATTTTTTTGTGTAAATTAATTTCTTTGATGTCAGTGTTATCATAATTATTATTTCTATTAGTTAACATTTTGTGCTGGCAATAGGTAAAATTTCCAAATATGCTGTCAGGTTTTTTAATCTGTGGTGTATGAGGATTAAGCACTTTTCTCCCTAAATCCTCTGGGCATTTTATGATGATTTATAACTTAAAGCTGTGTGAAAATGCATCAAGTGCCCCAAATTTTTAGACCTTTATATTATTTAATGCCAGTGCATTCACACAATCTTGGCAGATAGATATGAGATTTTTGCCATGATTTATTATATATATATATTTTGTTTTTTTGTTTTTTTTGTTTTTAGCTTTCGCTCAAAGACGTACTGAATTGGGAGTTGCACAGCTTGGTTTGAATGAACTGTTGGTTGCTCAAGTAAAGTATCGCTTAGGAATCCCTTGAATTGGCACCACGGCCGCTGTCACTGTCAACACAATGTACATTGTTAAAACAGATGGCAGCTAAAGTTTAAGATGTGTTTATAGCACAGATCTGAGTTCTATGATCCCTTTTGCACAAAGTGGTCTGGCCTAGAGCCACGGTTTTCTCCATTCCTTCACGGCTGGCGGTTGGACGTCACTATGCCGACTATACAAAACATGTTAAGTGACAGCTTTACAAGAGCAACAGCAGTGATCCTAACAGAGTTTCAGTTTCTCTGTGGGAATGACCCATATTGGGTGTGCCTGTATACCTTATGTAATAGCAGTATTTATGTACTGCGCCATTTTAAAACAATTGCATTTGTAGATAATTGTTTAGATATTCTATGCATTTGGTCACCTGTGGATCAGATCTAATTCTGACCAGTCCTTTAAAACGTCTTCTCTCTCTCTTTTTTTAAATGCTCTGAAATTTGCTAATGGCTGTAATTTATAATCCAGTATCTGGATTCTTTGTTCAAATGTTGTTTTCTCAGGGATCACAGTCCTGATATTGTTACCATGGGCTGCCTTGGTAATTCCCCGTTCGGCTTTTGAATAAAGCAGCATATTCACTAAAAAACTTTACCTCACTGTTGTTTGTTTTCATTTTGAAACACCACATACCTATTTCAGATTTAAAGGGATAGTTGACCCAAAAATGAAAAAACTTCGTTGTTTCAAACCTGCACGAATTTCTCCATTCTGGAAAAAAACAACAAAAGGAAACATTTAGAACAGAATGAGCTTTCTTAAACAATGCAGGCGAATGGTGACAATAGATTTTCATGGGTGAAGTGTTTTTTTTTTTTTCACCAACAATGAATAGATGATGACAAGGTGCTGACATCACCATCTAATTTCGCTGCATGGAAGAAAACAGCACAATCATTTTCTAAAACATTTCCATCCAGGTCCTCAAATGAGACAAAAATCAAACTGGCTTGTAAAGAGAGAGTACAAAATGACAATTTTAATTTTTGTTGGTTAACCATTTCTTTCAACAACATTCAGGCAAACAGTGAAAAGGACACACTTACTATATTGCAACACAGACGACTTGCATCAATCACTTGGAGTAAAATCATTGCCAGACCACAGAGGTTCAGAGGCCAGTGTCTCTTACTCTGTCAAGACTGTTGTGAACTGTTACTGAAGCATGCAAACAAAACAAACTTGGCCTCTTGTGAGTTTTGAGTGCTGGCACTGACCCATTGTGTGTTGCTTGCTGAATTAATGAAACACACTTGAAAGTTTAGTCTCGCTCACACATAATTTATTATTCTACAACAAATACCATGGGAAAGAACATTTCCTCACTACCGGGCCTTTCAACACTATATAACGTCATCTGAGGCCTTGAATATACAGGGGACAACGAGGTACTGTGTCTACCGGCTTAATTAAGCAAGCTGTGACCATTAAAATAAACTAATACAGATTTTTTTTATATAGTTGTTCTAATATAAATTATTAAAACTTTTTGGATGGTAATTTTTTGGTATAATTCTTAAAATGTCCTAAAACATAAATATGAGAATAACTTTTTACATGATTACATTTCAAGATGATTATTTACTAGACTGAAGCAATACACATACATGTATAGAAAAATTAGGTAAAAAATATACAGCAAGCATTTGAGGAATGTTATTTATACATCTTTCAGTCATGATTTTATTGTATGGCATTATATGTACAGAGATGCAATAATAAAGCATTTAAATGTTGTCTTAAGACATATTAGAACAAGATATAGAGAGGCAACTGCTATTATATGAATTTTTTTATGCAAGTAGTCTGCTATAATGTTATAAATATTGAATTACACAAGCTACCAGAAATTGTATCTTTATAAAGGCTGGTATAATAACAGAGAAAGAATATAATGTGCTCTCCATAATCAGTAATATGTGCCGTAGTCTAGAAAAAGCCTAGTAATTAAGCTGGATTTCTTTCTTTGGATGACTGAATACATTATAGAGACTCATATTCCTTCGGATGAAAGAGCTCCTCCACATAAATGGGAGGTCAGAAACAGAGATGTTGTAAATGTTATTGCAAGAGGATACAAATCCTTTTATTCCTTCAAACATTAATAACAGAGAGCTCATATTTTGAGAACTTAAACCACAAACATTAATTCCACACCCTGATGACATTATTTAATATACTTTTAAAACCACATTTTTTTAAAATTCCAGTCAGATCTCAAAGATCTTATAACAAACATAATCATGTTTTTATTAAGTCACATCTGTGCCTCTTTTAATGGTGTGAGAGTTTATATTCTTAAGCCACGACTGCCTGTTTTCCCATGAGTCTGAGGGCAGAGAGCGGATTTCTGCATTCTTTAGGGTAAGTCTGAGACACGGATCACCCCAAAATCAACCACTGCACTGAAAAGACTTCCTTCAATGAACCTGAATCATATTTCCCCAAACCCTCCTTAAAAACTTCACACAGTCCATATGTCACATGTGGCTGCAGATGTCAGAAATCATGTCTACAAGAGCCGAACATCAGACACATTTGGGCGAGTGTTCGCTCCCACTACACTGTAATAAACCAAACCTATGATTATGGGTACTGATCTTCAAGTCTGTGTTCCAGGAAGCTCGACATCTTTTTGTTTAGGCTGAATACTTTCACATTTAGGGTGGATAGCGAGATAGTTTTATGCAAAGCACTCGTTGCAGGGCAGACAGCCAGAGAAAGGTATCTGCCTGAAGGAAAGATAACTGCCTAAATATTTCCGAGGTAGTTAACAGTTAGCCTCTAACCCATCTGTACACAAATCACCCAAAACATTGTCTACAGTGTGGCATATAAACAAAGCTGTCTGTACCATAACCAAAACTACTTGCTTATGACCTCACAATTATAGTGAGGGTTCTATATGTGTAAGCTACACCCAAATATCCATAACATTCATCAACTTGAAGGGCTTATTAATGAGTTCTGCTAACCACTTAGCTGGTTGGTATGACAAACATTACCAAGAACTGAGCTTTAGAAAAATAATCCATTTCCGTTCTCATCCTCGTGCCAAATTTTCATTTGTAATTAAGGCCTTGAGGTCTGTTTTGACTGCTTCTGCACTGATGCGTGAAACACAGTCAGACCACACAAGTCCAAAAGAGACTGGAAAATGGCTCTCTAAAAAAGCTCTCTATTACGAAGTCTTGGATTAAAACACAACTGATCGCTCCTTTTGACACTTGACCTTGATGCATCTCGCAAATGCCAGTTCTACCACAGAGTCCAACACAAACACAAGAGCTTTACCGAATGCAAAAACATCAGGCCACAAACCACATAGTGGTTCGCCAGACAAATAAATGGTTGCTTGAGCAAAGCGACCGTTGCACAGTTTCTTGGAAAGAAGATGGCAACAATTTTATTATGAGTCAGAGGGCCCCGAGAGGATTGTCATATCTTCACGTTCTCAAACCTTTTGAACTCTCAAAACTGATCACAGCAATAAACTGATCACAGTCTGTATTTTTATTCCCATTCTGTTCAAGCTACATTCATATCTAACCTGATATTATCTGTCTCTAAGCGGAAATGTTTTTTTTCCTTTTTCGATGTAAGGTTAAAAAAAAATGTATGCACAGCCAATGTATAGGCACAGTCCAAACAGAAGGATCCACACAACATATAAGACAAAGCCCTCCAAAAAGACGTACAAAAAAAGTGCTTTAAAGTGCAAACCATTTTCTTTTCATCAATGCCATATCCGATTAAGAATGGTAACAAAACGGTGTTCAGTGAAGTAAAAGGGCTTGTAAACTCATAGCGACAGCTTCTGTTAGATAGTGATCAGACAGGCTTCCTGCCAATTCTACACTCATAAAGATGTTACTTTCACTTGTCAGTTTTTATTCATGTTTCCCATGTGGTTCATTTCTTTCATCCTAGTCACATAGTTTTCAATTTCTCGTTAGTTCCCTTTGTTGAATATATTTACACCCCGAGTTCTCCCTTGGTCTCGGTCTGTTCTTGTTCGTGTTATGTTGTGTGTAGTACTGATATCTCCATTGTCTTCTGAGTTTTGTCCTTAAAAGACTGTTAACTTTATGGTCCTTCGTCTTCATGCTGTTTACAGAAGCAACAATGACAGAAAAACAGACCATTACAAAGGCTGAGGAATGGAATGGCCAGCAGTCCAAATATTCTGTCCAGATCATTGAGGCAGAACCCTTGAGGACCACGCTTTTATTTTACTGTTGGCGTGCCTGACATTGTATCTCGACCGCTCTTTGAAGGTTTTCTACTACAGTAACCACAATGGACACGCTTGCCTGTTGATGGTCCTCGGGTGACCTTCATAGACTATATAGAGTGGGTTCTGGCCATCTGGGGATCCTAGCTCACCGTGGGCATAGTGGATGAATTTGGTCCAAAGAGTGTAATCCCTGAAGTTCCCCAGTCTGCTGGCGCGCCTAACATTGTATCTCGACTGCTCTTTGAAGGTTTTCTACTACAGCAGCCTCAATGAGCATATGAGGACATTTTTGCACGTTGATGGTCCTCGGGGGATCTTCATAAACTATGTTGAGTGGATGTTGAATCTGCTCCAACGAGTGTAATCCTTGAAGTTCCCCAGTCTGCTCCAGCAGCCACTCCAGGCCCAGAGACAACTCATGAAAATGTGGTGCTGACCATTTTGGACATTTTGTGCGCATGGGCAACACATCCGATGGCTCCAGCCCCTAACCAGAGTCCAGAGAGGGCTCCAGCCCATGAGCCCGCTTCAGAGTCCCCATAGCTCCTCCTGAGGGCATGTCCCCATGCTATCCTTTGCCAGACCCATCCTCCAACCCCAATCTTCCATTATTACAGTGTGATGGGATGGGAGAGAACTGTCACATTCTGAGTTTGTCCTGATATCTCCCTAGTCTCCTGAGGACCGTTACATTTATACTCCTTTTCACATGCAACCGTGACATCACTAGCATCTTTAAATCTGATGTTCTACACGTTTAGCATGTTGTCGTGTGGTCTCAAAGGTTTTCTGAGCATTTTAACTGGTTTCTATGTTGTTATTAAGATGTTTTTATCCACTTATTGTTGATGTAGTTTGCTGAGTTACAATATAAAGTTAAATACTTAGCGTTGGGGGTTTGTTCAAATGAAGTTCTTATTATCAAGATAAAAGGTTGAATATTTAATAAATAGGAAGCGATAGCACGGTCACTTATGTTCAATTTAAAAGTAAACATTTAAGATTCATTATTAACAACAAACATTTATTAACACTAGTCGCTGCTCTCATGCTTATCTTAAATGTTTAATTTTAGTCACTATATAGCCACTTTCACACAGTAATCCCAATAAATTACTGTAAAAATACCAGAACGACTTTACTGGTAAATACATAAATATGCTGTTCACAGAAGCAACAGCGTTCTGGATTCATTTTGGTATCAGAACAAAAATACTGGTCAATTCTGTAGTAGTCAGAAATGATTACTAGAAAGGTTTAGTTTTAGTATCTGTTCATTTTTTCCATTTCCATTTCCATTTATGCATTGTGCAGATGCTTTTATCCAAAGAGACTTATATTGCATTCAAGGAACACATTGAATCAGTTCTTGCTTTCCCTGGGATCAAACCCATGACCTTGTCGTTGTAAACACCAGTGCTCTACTGATTGAGCTACAGGAAAGGGACAGGGAGCATCAGAGGGACAAGTGTAATGGGACGATCACATAAAATGTGTCTTTGCTCGAGATGTAGAGCGAGCTCTGCAGTGGGGGAACGAGTGCAGAGACGAGCGGCGATAAGGAGACATGGGATGTAAGTGCCCACAGACCTGGGAGAGAAAGAGGGAGACTGATTGATGCTGTTTTATGTCTGTTTTGTGACTTTGTTGGGCAGTGAGTCCACAGAATTTTGTTTGTTCATTTTCGTCCTTCTTCACTTAAACTTTGTTGCAAGCATCTAACAAGTATCTGGAAAAGAAAGCAGGGTCAAATGTGTGGCATGCTGAAAACGATGTCAATCCAGCACATATTGACATAGAAAAACTATTAAAAACAGTAGAACCTTCACGCAACCTTCAAAATCACGCGTAATCAGAGTTAATGAGTAATCGCATAATCTTCATAACAACTTTAAGATTGGCCCAAAACCAAGTGTTCATAGTGGTAATCATCCTCCTTTCTTCACACACAGCATCACACCGATAACTTACTTGTAATGTTACAACTTCTCATGCCAGTAAACTGCTTGAACAGATTCAATGGTATTTTTTTAAAAGGTCCTGTTCACACATGATCTTTAACGGTAATTTAGGCTACCGGTAATTCTCTTCACTCAACTCTTTAGAAAGGATATAATTACAGCGAGCAAGCGAACTGTGCACAACACCAGTTCTCTAGGCCTCTCAGCCACTGGCTGGATCTGTAATCCCTATGAACATTTGCTCAAAGGAACTGAGCGACAATCTCCTAATCCAGCTATCAGATATCCTTGACCATAGAGGCTTTACCTCACACAGCAAAAATGACTGTTTCAGGGATTCTCATGGAGGGTTATCAAGCATGCTGAGAGATGTCTCCTGGGTGTCCCGTGTGTTGAACATTCATTCCTTCAACAGTTCATTTGTCTGTAACTTTCTTTTGAATTAATTGGCAAAGCTGCTCAGATGAACTCTCACCTGGATGACAGAAAACAACAAAAGTCAATTAACTTCAAGGTTTTGTTTCAAATTTGAGAAACTTGTATACATTTGAAATAAAACACCAGGGGATAATGTCCTGCCAATAGCGAGGCTACGCTTTATGCGTGATCTCATTCTCATTCGTGAGCACATTACCAGCTACAAGCAGATCTTTCCAATGGCTTATTCTGGAAAATATGATTATTCTTTGGACCCTATTATTAGTGTCTGGCATTCATCTGCATAAATTAACATTTGACTATTTGCAGTTGAAACAAAGTTTGGATCAAACATCCTTATATATAGTGTATATGTAGTATGCGTAGTGTACAAACTAAGGGGAAAGTGAACTTTTGGTGATTCTCTGATGCAAAGCAGGATGCAAATAAGCAGAAAATCAGTTAAACTTGATTTCTCTCAGGGCAGCACAGGATGGTGCTTTTAGCTGATAACACATTTATTCACTGTAGCATTTTCAGTTGAGCCAGTCAGCCACTGGATTGCTTCATCGGTTGAACACAAAACAAGATATTTTAAAGAATGTTGGTAACAAACAGTTGATGGTCCCCATTGGAATTTTTCTCCTACTATGGAAGTCAATTGTTACCATCAACTGTCTGATTACAAACATTCTTTAAAATATCTTGCTTTGTGTCAAACAGAAGAAAGAAACTCATACAGGTTGTAGCAACACAGGGATGAGTACCGGTTGGTGATGACTTGGTTGAACTATGCAAAAACAGAGCAGTAGTCAATATCAACAACCAACTGTAAAGAGTAAAACCCCAACTGCTTCACTCCTCAAGGTTTCAGTTTTGACATTTCCTCTTCAACGGACACAACAGACTTTTAAAAGAAATTAGTCATGCTCACTTTAACTGGAGAGCTCCACTCTCCTGCCCTTTAGCAGAGTTCTGTCTTGGTATAGAGCCGGTTTTCCTGCATTTGTTCATTCTTGAGGTATTTTGGGGTATTCAGAGTCAACATGGTGCACTAATGTGGGTTATACCTTGTTAACTTTCCCTTGTCCCTGTACTGTGGTGGGAAAGAACACGGAGGTATATAAATCACAACAGTGAGGGAGAATGAAACAGAAGAAAAGATGTAAGGCTCAGAATAAGCAGCCTTAGATGTTTCTGAATGGTGTGTGTATTAGAGAAGACCAATGGGTGGAGTTTGGGAGAAGTTAACGGACAATCAAAGCCAGCACTGGAGGAATGTCCGTTTCTCCACACTGGTCTTAAATAAAGGAGAGAGGACAACAGGACTGAGGCTTTCAGAGTGGCCTGCTACTTCCTGCTGGTGGAGAATGGTGTTGAAAAGAACCAGTGGGGTGTGAGGAATGGGTATGTAGACCCTCTGAAGACAGCTTCCTTTCTATATGACTCGGAGGAACCTGCCCTGTCATCATGACTCAAAATATTCTCCATCAAGATGTTGAATCAAGGCATTTACACACTAAACACAACTGATTTGATCTTTTGTTAAGCTCCACCCTCCTTGGTTGCTGTTGTTAGCCTAGTATTGTTTATGAATTTAATTTTGACATCAGAAAACCTTTTTAGGCAACACTTTTCAATAAGATATCAGTTGTTAACAGTTAATGCAGTAACTAATATGAACAGTAAGCACCATATTTTTACAGCATTTATTAACCATAAAAATGCACAGACATGTTATTTAAAGTATGTTATAATGTCAATGATACAACTTTGGATCTTAAAAATGTATTAGAAAATATTGAAATTTACATTAATTGAGATTAAATCAATGCTCTAGAAGTACTGTTTAGCGTTACTTCAAATGAACTAATGCAAACAAACGAAACAAACATTGTAAACTGCTAGCTGTTATTATTTTTATTTATATTTCTTCAAACACACTGATAAATTATGCTGCAATTCGATTTAAAAAGTAAGCTATGGTCAAAATCTGTGATTTCTTTTAACATGGTGTAAGTAAGGGTTGGTTTCCATAAGTCCATCATTGAATTTTTCTTTGGTTAACTGATGTCTTTTTTTTCTATTCTTTATATATTTATTAATATTCATATTTTGAATTTTCTTTTTTATATCACTTTTTAAATTTTGCACAACTAAGTTTTTATTGCTATTTAGATTAAATGTATTTTTTATTACATTTCAAAACATTATTTACCAATGCAACCCTTCTATTTTTAAGTATAAGTTTGTAATATTATCTAATCTTTATTTCAAATCACCAGAAATGATTATAAATCATTCTAATGAACAATAACAATACTAGGTGTGTTAAAATTGGCAGG
>JAWRVZ010000036.1:4192500-4355000 GCA_037043235.1 Rhodeus uyekii | reverse complement strand
CATTAAACCCTGTCCAGTTCTTCAGTTCTGGAGCTTTCTGAACCTCTGGCAAGAGCACCACAATTTAACAAGGGCAGCATGGATTACCACAAACATACACACACATCACTCGGTTTGTCTGTAGGTAATGTTCATACTCATTACAGACGGTCACACACACACAAACACTCAGGGATGAGAGTAACCCTCGGCTGCCGCCACACTGAACTAGCTGCCTGAACTGAACCGGCCAACTGGAAACAGCACAAAAGGCCTCTGGAAGATTCCTCTGACAGCAGTATTTACATGATGCAAGGACATCCTTTATCAGCTTGGTTTGGAGAGCACGCATCAAAGATCAACATGGCTAAATGGGTAGGCTTGGGGAGAAACTTGTCTGGGTTGTGGGAACAAGACGTGGATTGAGGAGTAGCTTTAGACTTAAAGGAGAGGAGACAAGTGTTCCTCTAGTTTGCCGTAGCGCTGCTGTTGGGGTCGGGTCGGGCGTTCGCCAGGTACTTGGCCCTCATGCTGGATGTGTACTGGAGGGAAACAAACATTGAGAGAAAAAAAAAATTATTTAGAGTTTAGACTTAATTTGGCTTTCACACAAAGAACAGGCTGTGTATAGTGCAAGAACATGTGAACATGCCCGTCACAGTGGCTCTAAGATGTTCTTTACACCTGGTATTAACACCAAGACAACGATCTTGGATTTCATGCATGTATATTAAGGATTTACTGATGTTAAAATTGTGGCCAAATATCAAAAGAAAAACTAAAACCAGTCAAATCCCACAAGCGGATTTAGGCATTATAATGGTATAATGTGCAGAATGAACATCAGAGAAATCTAAGAAATCTCAAAAAAAATTACTAACACTAATTATTAGGGATTTTAAAGATTAACTGGTAAACTAATTGAAAAAAAAGAAAGAAAAAAAGACATTAGCACACTAATCAATCAGTATTGAAGCCAACAAGCTGTAAAAAGTTTGTTGTATCAGCTAATAACAAAAATGGTCCTGATACAGTATATTGTGCATTTCTATGCATCAGAATGCATGTTTTCCAAATGTTTTGATTGAATTTCCTTTTCCACCCCAGAGATGTACATTGAAAGATCCTTGCTTTGGTACAATGACAGCATTAGTAAGTTCATAATCGTATGCAGCACTGTTCACTTTTGAGTAAATCACCCATGGTGGATGTTAATAACAGGTGTAAAGTACTAAATAATAATTATAGAATAAAAATCATGTATTGTACACCAATAAAACTGCCACAGCACACCTCGAATCATTTAGACAGCCGAGTAGATGCAATATTACTGGGTTTGAAAAGTGCGCACAGTTAAGTCAAATAAAAATGCTATTCACTTTAACAAAACGGGAAACACTCAAACTACACTATAAATACGGTTTTCTACTTTTCTTAAATACAGTAAAAAACTAATGTGACTTGATAGACAAGAATGAAGAGACGTATTATTTTATTATGGGGTCATTTTAGGACTAGAAGTATAATGTAAAGCCTCTTTTGCTTCCCTTGAGATCATTTTATTCACACTGAAGTGTTTAAATGTGGTGTAAATGTACTCGGTCTGCCTATAACATTTGCAAAGTGGTTTATTTAAACTTAACATAGTTTAATATCAAGTTAGAGTTAACAACTTATTCCTTCAGCTTTGAAAATGCCACGCTCAGTCACGTTTGTTTCTAAATGAATGAAAATCCTGTTGTACATTCACCAACATCATCAACAGTGTACGGTCACAGATGCAGTGACTGGAGCCCAAAGCTCTTAGTTAAAACAAATTTAAACACAACACAAGGGTGATATTGATACCAGCATTAATGCATCATTAATATCATAAATACTTAATATTTACTAAAGGTAAAATGTACTAATCAAACAAAAATGGATAACCGCTACATAACATGACATTCGTACAAGTTAAAATGCCCATTTATTGATATTTCTTAAGAACGGTTTTTCAAAATCTATTTGATTGATTTGTTCATGATGGCTATTATAGTTTAGTTTAATAATCTCTAAGGATAAATAATAAAATGCTTAGCATTTTGTAGTCACAGCGTTATATTTTACAAATACAGCAAATTACTGGAATATTAAAATGTGAACGGAATTTCCCATTTTAATATTCCAGTAATTTGCTATATTTGTAAAATGTACTCAGATTACGCTGTATAAAAAAAGGGTGTTTTGGGCCTGGGTTTTATTAGTTGTCTCCATTCTTTTTCAACCCTTAGTCTTTATCAAATCTGAAGTGTGAACAGCCAGTGCTATAACGGATTTCAAAGGTATACATTTTAAATTATCTATCCATTCACGTAATTGTTTTTCTCAAAATCATGTGCCCTTGTAATATTTAATCAAAATAACTTCTCCTTGAAACAAGATCTCTTCTGTGATCTTCTCTTCTCCGAGATCTACCTATAGCAAAGCACAACAGTCCAACCAACCAATGAATTCCTCTTGGATGAAACCAAGTCCCGCCCTACAGTTTTTCTTGTTCAAAAAGCCTCCTTACTCAGATATACGTCACAATAGGGAAGAAAAGACTATTGCAACTTCTGTTTCATACTGACTGATTTCAAGCAAAATGACTGTCAAGGACCATTATACAGCAGACAAAGCTCAATTTTATTTTAATGCGACAAAAATATTAGCAACAACAATTTAATAACGGTCAGTGTGAATGCACCTTTAGGACGCTAATCATTAGCTAAACTAAATTAAAAAGCTGTTCTCTCCCTTAATGTCTATGTTAATGCATTTATCCTTCCTTGTTCCTGGAAACTGGATTCTATGTCAAGACACATGAAGAGTTAATACTGGTGGAAGGAGAACATGCGGCCCTACAGTTGACAAGACCAGGGAAGCACACAACAAAAACACAAGGGGCGAGGGCAGCTTGCTTGGGTCAGGATGAAGGTGGTTTGGGGAGGAATCACGCTGTTGTTTTCTTGTTTTTGTAGGGAGGGAGGTGGGCCAATAAGTGGGAGTGGGGCATTTGAGTACCTGTTGGAATAGCTGAGGCTGTTACCAAAACGAGCGGGAACTCTCCGATGGCTTTAACTGCCAGCTGTGATGGCTGTTACTGTCCGTGGATGTCAAATACAACTGTGTGGATTTGCAGAAAAGAAAACGACAAGAAAGTGTAGAGCAGATAGACACCACTGACTCCATCTACAGCTCAAGAAACACGTAGACATAAACTCCCAACACACACAAACCAGCACGCGGGGTCTAGAGGACACAAGACCAGACACACAGGTGTGAGGAGACACAGTGGGATTAACTTACATCAGCAAGTCCATCACCTACACTACCACCAGTAAACTAGTAAAAGTGAGTGTGATTTTTCAATTTTTCAAATAATATAATAATCAATAACCGCTAAAAAACAATTTTCTTGTTCGTCATCATGGCAAATCTGCATCACCAACTTGAAAGTGATGCAAAACGTGCATGGGGAAATCTTTTGCCCTCAAAACTCCAGCTTGTGTGGATTCCTATTGTAATTGAAATAGTAAAAGGTTACACCTTAAAAATCAAACTATTACAATTGGATAGTGTTTGGGGTAACGTTTTTCAACAGATTACTTTTTTTTTTAAAAGTAACTAGTAAAGTAACGCATTACTTTAAAATGTACAATTACATATTTTTTAACTTTTCAAATAAGTGATGCAAGTTACTTTGTTTTCCAATGCACTGACTGATTTTCTTTCGTCATGTTGAAAAAGATTGTGAGACGCTATGTGAACATGACGCTATTAGTAGTTTTAGACTAGCATTTGCACAAAAGCAGATTCAGCATTCCTCAAAAGGAATAAAAGCAATAAAATGCAAAATCAGAAAATTACACATTAAACAACACAAATACAGTATAATCTAATTTGATTTAGCTGCGCCCTCAGCTGTCTTACATTTACATTTATGCATTTGGCAGACGGTTTTATCCAAAGTGACTTACATCACATGCAATGTCAAGAAACACATTCGAATCAATTCTTTCCCTGGGAACCGAACCCATAACCTTGGCATTGCAACCGCCATGCTCTACTGTTTGAGCTACAGGAAAGCTTTCCTACTGAATTTCCTTCAACCTGAGGCTTATTCATTTCACTTTAGGTGTGAAAGGGCCTTTTTGGTTATTAAAAAGACAAGTAAGCCCAGATGGGAATAAGCAAAAAAGCTTAAGTAACATAACGCACTACTTTCCATTCAAAATAACAAAGTAATGCGATTAGTTCATTTTTCAGGGAGTAACAATACTGTGACATTACTTTTAATAGTAACTTTCCCCAACACCACATCATTATCTGACTAAAACATCAGCTATCCACAGTGCCACCTAATGTGTGCAGTTGTGATGGTGATAAATGAACTCAATGGGAATGTTTATTTTGGTGCTTACAGCAGATAGTTCCACAAAGGAAAATCAATTTATGTTGGTGCAGAACAATTACTCAACTAGTTCTTAGTGTCCATCAGTGAGGGAACACTAACAGTCCCACCAAATCAACTCCCTGGCAAGTTTATTTCTTGTTTGAAGGAATTTTGCAGACAAAAATGAAACTGTCAAGACGTAGTGTCTGAACAAGCTACATCCTGTTTTTACTTTTTGCTGCAGAAAATGACAAATGCAAACAGAGTCCATGGTGCTCTCTTACATTTGCATTGAGCTCCAGTTCTTAATTTGGACTACCTGTCAAAGTATGGTGTTAAAATGCATGAAAGGTCTTTGTGAAATGCTGGAGGCACTTATTTAATCATTCACCCTTGTTCCATATCTACATATTGAGTACAACAGCATGATTTCACCAACAACAGGTAACCATTTTGACATCTTGCTTCCGTAATTGAAGAGTTTCGAGTTGGTAAGTGTGTAACTGGCTTAAAATCTCTCTTCTCCTTTTACTCGCACATGAAAAATCAATATGACATTGATCTTCAGCATGGCTATAAATCTCCAGTTATGTAAGATTAGTCAAGCAAGAAGTTCCCACTTTAGAACGCAGTTCCTAAAACAGCGGCTGGCTTAAAAGGTCTGTGGTCGGTTCTCACTTACTCAATCATCCACAAAGACATTTACTTGAACAGAGTTCAGAGTTCAGAGCTCTATGTAATGACTTGCTGGTACAGTGATGCAACTACAGTGGGGGAGAGATTATTGGTTTACACACGCAAACTATAAAAATGTGCCATTTATTGTGAATATTTAAGCATTCAGGCTGTCAAAATGACTCTGTGATTTGTGTTAGTGTGTGTGCGTTGTCATTCACTGAGAACGAGTGTAGATACTTACAGATGGAGGAGGAGATTCTCTCCCGATTAGAGGGGTGTTCTCACAGCGAGGATTCTGGAAGTTTGGATTCTGGGTCCTAGAAATTGTACACACACACACTTAAAGATCCAAAATACTCCTGCATTAATGTTACAGATTTATCTAAAACATTTTGTACTTGTTTAATTTGCACTTTTCTCTTTTGCTAACCAAGGAGCTGATTTATATGATTAAAAATAAGCCATAAGTCATATTGTAAAATATTCAAAGTTTAAATAATTTCTATTTCAATATTTTAAAATGATTTTGTGCTTTACCAATATTGTGTGATATTTGTGCTTAATTACACTTTAATATAAATATTTTATTATATTTGTAGGATTCTTTGATGAATATGAAGTTCAAAAGAACAGCATTTATTTGAAAAGAAGAATTTTAAAGAATTATAAAAAATGTTTATGGCCGCTTTTAATTAAGGCATGCTAGGTAAATAAAAATGTATTAATTTCTTAAAATAAAAAGTGTAACACTATTACATCATTTACTGAAAATAAAGGGGATTTTTAAATTTTTTATTATATAGTAGTTTCTTTCTTCCTGAAGAGTACAGTTTTTTTAAAGTTAAGTTTTGTTTTTACACCTGCAACCCTTACAGGTACCCATATCTCTGAGCCACTGCTATATCCTCCTCCCTGCAATCAGTTTCCTCCCAGAGATACACAGCTGGAGAGGAACAGCTGTTTCACTCAAGCAGGTTTGAGGTTTTTTCAGATGATTCGCTCGGTTCAAGACATTGCACATATGGAGGAGTCAATGGCTGAAAACCAGACACCTAATAACATTCAGTCCAGCTTATGTGCAACACATATAATATGAGACAGGCAGGGCAGTGGTCAGCTTGAATGGGATAGGAGTAAGACACAAAAACAAATGTGTCAACAGCATTTTTTTATCTTAAAAAAAAGATTATGTATATTTCAGCATCTGATATGTTGTTGTGTACTAGTATGTTGTTTTGTATTTGATTTTTGACAGAAAATAATTCATTATTAGAACAATAAAAACATAACATGCTTTACAACTGCCCTAGCAATAACATTTTTAATAAAAATAATACTTGTTATTATATAACTTTTGTATTACTATTTGTATTGATACTATGACCAATAACAATAATTATAAGTATAATATACATTAAGCACTAAATAAATATTATTACAATACAACTATATGGATTTAATTATAAGAATATGATTACCATAACAATAATAATAAATAATACCATCACTATTATTAAGCATCATCATCAACTTTGTTTCTTATTTCTCTTAAGGTTATGACTACTTGCCTCACTTAAGTGATTATTTTTCTGACGTATAAATTAATGGTGGCACATGGAGGAATACAAATTTGAGAAGAAATATGGGGTGTATCAGTAAGCATCGGACAAAGTGATTATGGAGTAATATTATATTATATAAAATTTCTATAAATCCTTCACAGGAGGTTAAAGGTGACCTGTATGTGCTCAAAGACTGTGTATGGGTTCTTAATGTTACGTGTATGTGTTTGTGTGTAACTCACATGTACTCTGTAACAGGAGCATTGCTGACAGTGTGCGCTCCCGCAGGGATGCTGGTCTCGCTGCCGTAGCTGCTGCCACAGCTGTAGAGGCTTGGCATGTGCACTCGGTACAGGTTATCATGATTCTGTCTGCCTCCATGAGCCACGGACTCTTCCTCACTGTCCTCATCGGGCCTGTTCAAAACATTCAAATGACTAATTAGTTAATTCGAACAATCCTTGCTTCAATTGTTTTTATGTTCAAAGTGATTTAATACAAGGACAGGTCCATAAGAACAAACTGGGCTGTTCATGTCGTTTCGTCTTTCAACAGCCCAATATCACGCAAGTTGTGAATTGCTGTGATGTCACTTCACTAAAAGTGCGAGACATGATCGCCTGGGAGTGTGAATTAGAGAAAAAAAACTGCCAGTTGGTAGTGATATATACTGCAGATAGCAGACAAGCACTGTCAAAACTCAGATGTGACCCATCAAGACATTAGAGGAAGTTGTCTTCTGTATGGAATACAAGCTAAATACTCTGTTCAAGACCAATGCTGCGTCTACAGACAAGCAGACAAAACACATGGAGAAAGTGCTCAACGTCTAGAAGTGAACTGATGCTTAAAATGAACATTATATGAATGAATGAACAGATTAATCAATGCATTAAAAACTGTGGTGTATATATATATATATATGCGTGTGTGCTGATCAATGATCTGATATACTTGCATATACAAGTACATACACACACACCGCTTGACCATCACTTGAATAAATTACATTTTAAAATATATTCAAACAGATCAAATTGTAATACTTCACAATTTTACAGTTTTTCCTTGTACAATCAAATAAATGCAGCCTTGGTGAACAGGAGACTTCCTGGACAAAATCTTACTTCATCTTAAAATAAACGTTTGAACTGTTCTGTAACATCACTGCTCAATAGTATGAAATTTAATTTCTCAGCTTTGTTATGGTCGCTAAACATGCATTAAAATTTTTTTTAAAAGAGAGAGAAATGGATGAATCCACTACAAATACAGAAGAAATCTTGAGAGATATGTTCAACTGTGCATTAATAAAATCTGAAAGCTGTGGTATGAACAGCAGAGGGCGATCTCAGCTGTGTGTCTGATGACAAACAGGAAGAGAATCACACAGGCATGTGTTTGCTATCCTTAGTCTGATTTGTTTCAGCCACAGGGAACAACTTGTAATTCGCTCTTCCCCATTTTCTTTTCAGAGGTAAAGCTTGGAATCAAACAAATACCTGCATCAATGACTTAGACTACAAACAGTCTGTTCTCCTGTGTCTGCTGACCAATGATCTGATTACATATGATCAGGAACATAATTGAATGCAGACTGTTTTAGCTCAATGGAAATCAATGAAAAAGCCTATGGTTAACCACAGGGAGTAAAATAAACCGTCAGATCAGCAGGACTGTAAAACATTGTGGCACTATGAATATCCAGATCTGGCCTGCCGTCTGCTGGACATTGGTGGTACTATAAAGTGGAGTTTGATGAAGTGTTTACAAAAGAAACAGCATTTTTTATTTATCACTATTTAGTGTACAACAGTTCAGCTTCTATACTAGTGTAGCTAACTTGTAAGTGCATTATTGTCCACAGTTGAACTATCAGAGGTGATCCAGTGCAGAACAGTGTTTTCAGTACTAGGTTTAATGAAAAAAAGAACATTTGTTTCTATACAGAAATACTGAGATTTTTGTTTAACATTTTTCTGCCACTTATTTGCAGCAGACTTGCATCAGAAAAGACCTTAATGATTTGAGCATTTAGAAACAATTTATGAGATGGCTGTTGTCAGATTTCATTGGTGACTTGAATCATAAGAAACTGAATCATAAGCTTTATGAACACCTTTGGAGAACTTGAAGTTTCTCCCATTCAAAGTGTCAAGAGCTGTACTTTCATGACTGAAACAGCTGCCTGAGAGGCGTTTTAAAGTGAAATGACTGCTGAGTGAAATTACTTGCCATAAAGGGACTTTGGATGCACAGTAATACCCTGAGATACGAGCAAAATCAGTCCCAGAACCGAGCTCGTAACTTGAATTGCTCATATCTCAAATCATTTAACAGAAAGAAAAAAAATCTGTTCCAGCCCTCCAAAAAAACCCCTCCCTTATTAGTGCTAATTACAATGGAAAAAACATGTTTTTAATTGCTATAGAGACATACACACAATTTTTTTTAAATAGTATATAAGGATTCCTGTGATATAAAATAAAACGTGGTTTTGATTACGAGTTCTTACCTTTGAGACAGACGATACAGTAGCGTCTTGTGCGGAGGAGGAGGGAGGGATTACGTAGATTATGTAAATTACGTATATAACGCAAACCCAATACAGAAGTGTAGTGTTTCTTCCCATGTAGTGTATTGGATAGACCATACCAGGGGTGGGCAAACTACGGCCCGCGGGCCACATCCGGCCCATTGGGCTTTTTAATCCGGCCCGCCGAACTTGTATTAAACCTCCTTCATTTTACGTTTCCTCATTCTGTCGCGACTGCAAGCGGGCGGCAGTGGTGCTGAAGCTTTGTTGGAGGAGTAGGCGCGCCCCCGTCAACAATCGCGGCGCCCCCCCCCCCCCCAAAACAATTGCGGCGCACTCACCCCCCGTCAACAATCGCGCATGACGCTCACCCCTTGGTCAATTTTAAGAAGCCTGCGAGACAAATAGTTTTCCCACCACTGGACTACACGCACAACGTATGCCTCAGAATCTCATATTTATTATTATTGAACACATAACTCATGCTGCTCCCAGCTTAATACTCATGAACCACTCATCGCCCACGGTAACACCCGCTGTAAAACCAAAGTGGTCCTCTAGTGGAGATCATATGCAATTAACCCATAAATGTATATAACGTACACCACAGGTAGACTTGTGGGAGATGGTATGGAAGTCAACGAACACGTGAAGTGAACGAGTGAGGCGGCTTGAGCTTCTCCGATTGCTGGACCACATAGCGTCGGCGTCTGTAAGCGTGCTCGTATCTCAAATCTTTACTCGTATTGCAAAGCAAAAAATTGCTCAATGGCTTGCTCGTATCTCTAGGCATTACTGTATTCAATTGGTCATGTGACCAGCAAGTCTGCCCCATGAGGAGAACCACAATGCATTTTTGCCAGGCTACTGATGTGACTGCGGATAATTTTAAGCTTCTTTTATTATAAAAGTTATATTAACCTTAACCTACTATTAACCTAAAGTGCAGCTTTAATGCTACCAAAAAACATTATATAAACATAAAAATATATGAATATAAAAACGCATGCACTGACTAAATGTTCACACCATACAGTTCTACCTCAACACAGCACTGCCTGCCACAGCGTGCCTAAACTTATATTCAGAAACTGCTAATTATCTATAATGAAGAGGTAGTGTGAATAGCTGTGTACCATGAGATGCACACGTACGAGTGTGATAATTACATAATGTGCCTAAGCTGGCGTCTTTGTCCTTACTATCTCTCCCAGTGTAATCCTGTTTGCCTGATGCAAGCCTGTCCTGGGAGAGCAGGCCGGGGAATTATTACAGAGTATGTAATTATGGGAGGAAGATGCGAGTGATTCCCACACAGAGCGCTTGAAAGGAAGGAACAGAGGAAGGGGGAAGAGATGGAGCGATGCAGCTGTTTCCTTTTAGTTCTTGACCGAAGAGTTTGATGGGAGCATGAGGTGTCTGACCATAGTCTTTGCAACAATGTTCTCGGACACACAAACATTCTACTATTTCCACTGTTGTTTTATCTTTGGTTTAATCCTCTCGAGTGTATTTAACTACAAAAATTAGGATGTTCCACTGAATTAATGCGTCACACAAAAAGCATGCATGGGAAAAGTACAATAAGTTAAATGAAAATAACAAAACCGCACCTTTCACAAAGCAAAAACGCAAGCCAGATAATACGCATTTGATGCTTTTAGAGCAGTTGTATGATATGAATACAGAAAAATAGTAAAAGTCTAATAATAGTATAAGGTTACTAACTGATGCTTTCTCTTATAAAATGGTAGGTGTACTGAGGTAATACTAAGGTAGGTATAGTTTAAATATATGTTAAACATTCCTGAATTTTACTGCTATTGGATTTCATTTCACTTCACATCTTTTTGCTTCACTTGTTTGTTAGGAGACAGTTGTTTGTTGCACTGGAATACCGCCTCCAGACACATTACAGAAAAGTTTATATCTTTTGGTAATTCTGGGTAGATTGTTGTTAAACTGTAGCTAGTTACTGATTCCGAGACAAATTTTTTTTGTTAGTAATAGGATAACAGTGTACCATATTGATATAAAAAGAGTTTTAAAGATTTATCAACAACATGAGGTGCATTAAGCATTACATCAGGGTTTCCCAGACTGGTATTTGTGAAGGAACTGCAGGGAATTTGAGAGTTTAATGAAAAGATATTAAGTTTATTAACAAATAAAACTAAATTTGTAAAAAAAAAACTCTTGCATTACTTCAGAGAATATTTTAAGATATGTCAGTGCAAGTTTTTACTTTAACAGCTCAGACAGGCATTTTAGTCTGGGACTATTTTAAGACTAGAAAACCAAGGAATATAATCTAATTACAAGTACTTAGATTGGAGTTATTATCCACAACTGCGCATTGGCTGCCGATTTCTTTTACACCAAACAAAGGATTTATTTTCTGAGAACTTAATCTCATTTAAAATGGAAAAAACAACAAAACATTCAAACTTTTTTCTTTGAAGAACCAGAACCTACAAAACCCTATCTGAGGAAGCCTAATTTTTAAAAGTTATTCGTATCATTATTATATATTATTGTATCATTATTATATAAACATTATTGTCAATAATCTTTTACTTTATTTTTTACAGATCTCACCTTTTGCTATGCCATGTGTGTGGAACACTGCAGACGACAGAGGTGAACATGAGAGCTGTGATGAATGAGAACAGCACCAGGTAGATCAGACCCTCCAGCCCATCATAACACACTCCGGTCAATGCCTGCACATAATCCTGCACAGAAACCGACAGAGGTAGCATTAAACGCACAATCACAGCACAGCATGCACACACTGCCTGTTGAAAGAGAGATGAAAAATAGTCATCATCAACTCGCTGTCCTCAGTGGAAGTATAGGAGTAGCATACAGGATTTGAACGACATGATGAGAAAAATATTTTTGGGTGAACTGTTGCTTTAAATGCCTTGCATTGCATTGCATGAAACAACACGGATACAGAAACCGGCCCATCTCTGCTGGGTTTGTGGATGATAAAAAGAGAAGATATGACGACATCCAGCGCTAGACTCTCTAACTGAGAACTTCCTGCTGTAGATGGCACCATATGCTGCAGAGAGGCTTTTTAATAATAAATGCTGACCGAACTGCAACCAGCTCTACACCTGCTGCCATCAGAGAAACATGGCAATGTCTCCTTCCACATTACTGTCATTATTAACAGCAAAATTGCTCCATTTGTAATTACTGCCGGGAACTGTTCTGCATCTCCAGCACAAACTCTCCGACATACAGCCCAGATGTATAGCTTGGACGACTGTGGAGGGTGTTATTGCTTTTGCAGTATGAAAACACCATTAATAATGTAGAATACATTTCCAAAAGTCCATATTTTATCCATTACTTTCTCTTCTCGTGGGAAAGAGATGCATTTTCAGGACCACCCACACAGTCTTCCAGCCTTGGGGAGGAACTCTAGTCATCCTGAATCTTGGAGAAGAGGACAGGCTCCAGACTGCAGTAGTGAGTGTTGGTGAGGTTTAAAGCAGATAGAAGATAGAAACATATGTGTGTGTGTTCATTGCAAGCCCTTGGTTTTTCATGTCAAAAGAAGCCCATAGGTTGAAAAGGGTGAAAAGTCAGAGTGGAACCGGATGTACAAAGTGGTCATATACTCAAACAAAACACTATTTCTTACCATATGCAAACTGCGGCAGTCCACAAGTGCAGTGAGCTGGTGCAGTCCAACCTCAGTGGTGTTCAAACCCTCCTGAATTTGCTCAAGGTTGCCCTAAAATAACAGGCACACATAGTTAGAAATAACATGGTTACTCTAAATCCAATATCTAGATGGATGCATTTCTGATATACACACACACACTACACTTCAAAAGCTTGCTTATTTGGTCAAGATATGATAAAACAATATTTAGAAATATTAAAATAAAAGTTTTCCATGTTAATATATTTTAAGATATAATTTCTGTCTTCAGAAATCATTGTTTGTTATGAGTTGTTATGAGTCCAGCACATGATGGCAGCAAACACATGACAAACATTCACATAGAAGGATGTCAAAGAAAAGCAGCTTGTTTTTTTTCTTTAAAAGGCTCGGTATTGTGTGAGGTCTAAGTTGTATAAAGCTGCAGTGGTAAACAGATTTTGGCTGGTTCTAAGGGTGAAATATTTCCATTGATTCAGCATTTTCTCTCACTGCTTGTGTTCCAGCGAGAGAGCGGCTTTCTTTCTCACATGTACAGAATGTCAGCCATCACTTTGTGCCAGAAAACACACAGATGCTGCACAATGATAGAGGCCCAGGGGGAGAACATACACACACACACACTACAAAAGGACCTGCAAGCTTTGGGACATTTGTGCATCAGGGATTGCGTGAAATGGGCCGTACATACTGCATGCATGCTCTGAAATACACTCACACACACACACACGTGTAAATACCTACATACAAGTGCTCACCTTTGTTTTGGGGTAGTCTCGGACTGCAGAGCGCAGTAGCTCTGACACGTCGTCCTGCATTTCTACCAGTGCTTTGTGACTTCCTGACAGTTTCTACAAGAAAAAGAAAAAAAGAGATCAGTTATATGATCAGTGCAAATGTTATCTCATTATTAAGCTGTTACTATTAAGGCTTACTTCATTCTTCCCCAACAAGAGTACAAACAAGAACAGAAATGATATACTAAAAGTAACAATATTACTGATCTAAAATATCTTTGTTAAAGTCAAATGTAAAGCAAATAATAATAATAAACACATTTGTTGAAAAGCTAACTACAAAATAAACAATAGTAAAATGTTCATAATTATATCTCATATCTCAATATCTCATAAGATTTCCCGTTCTGCTTGGCATAGTTTTGTGGTCAGTAATAAGTTTTATATTTGAATATTTATTAAAAATGTAATTCATTCCTGTGACACAGAGCTTAATTTTCAACAATTATGTCAGTCCTTCAGAATACACATGATTTGCTGCTCATGAAACATTTATTATTATTATTATTATGTTGAAAACAGTTGTTCTGCTTAATTATTTTGTGGAAACAGTGATGAATAGATTAATTTTTTGATGAATAGAAAGTTAAAAAAAGAGAGCATTCATTTAAAATATAAATATTTTATATAAAAATAGCTAAATATATAATATTTTTAATATTATACATTTCTTTACTATCTTTTTGTAAAATGTAATGCATCTTTTGCGGCATAAAAATGTGATTTAAAAAAAAAGTTTTGTGGGTGTCTTTATCTCTTATTCTGATGAAGCTCAGGCAGTTTACAGTTTCAATCCATCTGACATGTTTCTTGCATCCTTTATAGACATTTAATTTTCTATGTATTCATTTCAGTGTACTTAAAACTTCTGTGCATGTTCTGGGTGTTTGCTGTGTGGAAAAAAAAAATTGGTAGATTATTGATTGATATTGATAGATAAGCGAATATGCTCCAGGAAACGCATATTAATGAATGCACAAACAGAGTCAGATTTCGGTATAACACCCGTCTCTCTCTCTCAGCAGCAGCAGTAAACCTACCGGAGGCGTGAAGGAGGTAAGCACACATACTGTACGCATTACATAATGTTGTCTGATTGGTTTAAGTGCTGCCAGTGTACGTACTGTACGTATTATGTCCCTGTGTCAGCGGGAAATGGTCCGACAGTCAATCAAGTGGAGTGCTTACCAAAGTGGCACAACAACATTTTTACAGACTTTGGAACTCAGTCCACACATAAGGCTTATTAATTAAGCCTTGAGCATTTTAATCAGCTGTTTGTAGTTGTATTGTAGTTATTTTCAGAAAGACACCAAAAAACCCCACTATGTTAAGAGCTACAAACTGGGTGATACAACTGCCATTTCCTGCCCAGTGTAGTATTTCCTAAGAGTTCATTCACCACTGCACACTCCACTGTTAGTGCTGCAACATGAGTTGCATAATGTAACAGGGCTCTTGCACCCGGCCATTAAGGACATTTTCCAAGTGTGTCTGAGTATTTCAAGAGCAGAGGTCTTGAAAGCATGAATATTTGAGATGCCAAATGGTCACGGTGTCAGCTTTGTCTGTCAACAGTTCTACAATGATAGGATGGATTTTTGTGTGTGACATTCACAGAGAAAGAAGCAGTGAAAGTACAGCATGAGACTTTTGGTTACAGAGTTAGAAACTAAGCTTGTATCAGCTCCTGCCTGTTGTCTTCAGAAGTTAAAGTAGGCTTGCTGCAGTAATCAGTGTTACACGGTGTTCGGCTGTAGACATTACATTACTTACTCAATGAGGCACAGCCTCCACTGTTGTTTTGCTTTTTTATACAAACGACGCTACAATGCTAAACTGAAAGCATCTCATCTGCTCACAGCAGGAGTCAAATTTCACTTATCAGGTGACGAGAGTGAGTCGAGATGACTGACAAGACAGTGGCAGAGGATTTGGTTATTTACAAATATCTTATAAAATGTGTGGTCAGTACCCCATACATGTACTCTATGTATGGGGTACTGACAGAGTACATACTCTATGTGACAGAGTACATACTCTATGTACACCATACATAGAGTAAGCATTAAAGGGAATAGGGAAGAGAACGAGAAAAGCAAGAGCCCATTCAAAAGCTGTTTAAATACCATATTGATAGCGGCACATATTACATAAAAATAATACGTGATCGCAAATTCGAAAAGCAAGAATTGGTAATACTGGTGCTGCCATTTACTGGTTTGGAAATTTCCTCACCATTACATTCCTAAAAGCTTTAAGTTGCTAACAGAAGTTGGGCAGGAAATATGAAAAACAATATCACACTAACGCTATTCCAACATAGCTTAGAAAATAGAATTTGACCAAAACGTGTAAGGGAGCATTGTATCCACAGTTTATGTTTCTATAATGGAAATTACTACATCTATTCAGCAACGACACAAATTGATCCAATGTGACAATTTCTTTTGTAATTATATTATACAATCTTTTAAAAATTTTGAATTCATTCAGCTTTGCCATCACAGGAATAAATTACATTTTAAAATATATTAAATATAGAAGATATTGTTATTTAAATTGTAATATTTTAGATAGTCACTGGTGTATTTTTCATCAAATAAATGCAGCCTTGGCGAGCATAAGAGACTTATTTCAAAAACATTGAATGAATCATAGCAACTGTAAACTTTTGCACATCCATTAAGGATAAAGAAATCTCAGAAAAGTACCTGTAGTTATTTTGAACACAAGAACATGTCTTGTGTGAATAAACCCTTAGTATGTGTGTAACAGCTGATAGTAAATTAACTGATGTTTGAACTATAAAGCATTAAATTAGTTGCAGAATCTTCATTTCTCTTTAAATGTTCCTGGGTGACATTTTAAACCTAAAATCAATATCCTTTTCCACTTATTTGCCGTCTCACATGTGAATCAGGCAGAGTTCATCTGTATGCTGCACGAGAACTGGAGGAACGCCATTTAGAGGCATCAGATGACAAAATACAGCGTTCAATCTCCATATGGGCATCACCCTTCATTCAAATGAAGTGACATCAAGACAATGGAGCTGTCATTGACATAATCCATCAATCATGATCAGTTAAGGGCTGTGATTTGTTTGAATTATGCACATCCATTAGTCAAATGAAGACTTGGAGACGGACTCCATTAACTAAAGGGAGAGGCAGGAAGCCAAAGGAACAGACATTTCCATCGAGCCTCTCTCAACGAAGAGAATGCTAATGTACAGGGACAAATGAAGCTGGGGGCGGCACTTCTCCTGTAATGGAGTGTGAGGAGGGAAAAGATTGGCTGTCTTCCAAAGACCAGTGATATGCCTCGCTGTTCATTGTTTACAAAGGCAACTGACTTCTCAGGCAGCATCATTACCACAATGAAATCAAACTCTTTACAGGAACAAAAACATTAGTGGTCCATCGCACAGGACTAAGTTAACCTTCCTGGAGCATCAGCGTTGACTAAAACAAAACTGAAATTAATTAAAATATAAATATCAGATGAAAAAAAAATAATGACCTTTTTCTTGAACCATACAAGTAATGCTATGTTGGAGTTTGGACAAAAGATGAATCCATATTAGTGTTTAATGCCAAATTTGTCTAGTTAAGAAGAGCATTATGGTTTAGAACAGAGTCAAAATACATTTTTAAGGGCATCTTTCAGAGGTTTGAAGGTGAGGGATTTATTAATACAGAAAATCTGAATCAAAGAATTAACCTGAAAAAAAAAAAAGAGTCATGGTTACCTGTTGGAAGGGGTTGACCTGACCCACATTGCATGTGAGGTAATATTCCAGGATATCTATAAAATGAGAGAGAGAGAGAGAGAGAGGTAGGTCAGAAGCTATAACAAAAGAATTCAGCATTTAACATACAGATGAAAATCCAGTATTTTACTTCCCTATATCAGATTGAAATGGCATTTCAAGCGAGAGAGAAAATAGAGGAAAAATAGAGAAAATAGAGGAGAAGATTTTGGAAGAGATAGGGAAAGTTATTTTAACTAAAGATTATCAGCATACATGAATAATAATAAAAACAAATCATTCAGAATTGTAATAAAAACAAAATCATTCAGAATTGTTCATTTTGATTTCATGTTGACTTTTACAGAGCTTTTGAGTCACCATTTTTGTTAGTCATTACAACCTCCAACATGCTAAAAATCTTTCCTTTCATATCTGCTTGAAGCAGATGAACTCACACACTGACAAACTATCATTTGCTGACCTCAGAGAGCCCACAGCAGCCGTGTCAGGTATTCAAACAGCTATATTTCCAACCACGAGCCACTTTAGATTCAGGCCACAACTGCCTCACTCACCCAAGATAAGCCTAACATCTAATTTCTCTTCTGCACAGGAAAATTTCCCAGTCAACGCAAACTAATTCTAGACTAGACCAGATTTTCTTTTGTATCAACAAGGGATGACTGTCTATGGAACAGATTTAGACATGCTAAAATGTGTTAAAATTAAGCTGAGAATTACTTATTGTATTTTCACAATAATATGTGAATGTTTTATAATATAATCACTTATAAAATAACCAACATAATCTAATAAATGTAGGCCTTCAGTCTTAGGAGTGCTCAGGAATAATTCTTGTCTTAGGTACGGGAAGATGCAAGTTCAAATCTCACAACTGGATAATAATAAATGCGAATGCTTATCAATAAATGCGTGTAATGGGTGTCATATGGTTGCAGTGTATTTTATCACTTAAGTTAGAGTGTAAAGTGTTGGGATGGTAGAAGGGGAGAAAAGATAGCATGGTTTAATTCAGCTACCGGGTTAGTACCTCAAACAGTCCAGCTTGATAATAGTAACCAAGGTCATGGGTTCAAGTCCCATTATATGGAAACTATATGCTGATATGCTCCTCAAGAAACATTTCAAATTATCAATGTTATCAATGTAGTTTAATTTTTTAAATATCTTTCCATCAAAAAAACAACTTAATGACCCGAAACTTTTGAGAAGTAGTGTCAGCTAAAATGAGCATGCAATGAATCCGACGTGTGAATGTTACGATGTAGGGCACAAAGATGATCCAGACAGCAAGGCTTAAATTCTATTTCTGCACAGGAAATACTAATTCACGCAGTCCAAACCTCCACACGCCAACACAGTCTTGGACCATCTTCGTGCGCAGCTTGCAGCGGGTTGCGTGGATGTGAATCAAAAACAGACACATGCGTCAGGAGAGTGGGTTTTTGTTGAGGAGGAGTGATGCTTTCATCACTATGATTACACACGTGGACATGCACATGGCAGCGGTCACAGGGAAATGTGTCAGCAGTGGTGCCTGTAAAACCAACTTATGAATAAACCAATTTTCTAATTGCCGTATAAATGGCATGATTACGTGAATAATTAGGGGAATAAATTGCTCTCAATTATATCCATGGAGAGTGAGTGGCATTGTTTATAGTGTTGTTCATGGCTGGATGTATAGGTTGTAATAGCCTTTAGCCTGAGTTCCAGGACCCAGTAGACTTCATGATGTGAATGACCCCCAGTAATTGGATGCGATATTGGGTGACTGGTGATGCCTTTATGAGACAAAGACAATGAAGCGACTTCCAAACACGAGAGGAGGCCGAGATTTAAATCCCACTCATGCTGCGATGACTGCAGGTCGTAAAAGATCCTGATTCATGCGAAGCAGGGAACAAGCTAGAGCACAGACTGATCTGATTTACGAAGAGTTTCATTGTTTTTCTTCAAAGATGGTCATAAAATTTAACATTCTTCTGAGACATTATCCGATGAGTAAATGGCGTACATAATGGAAGACAATTATAGCATTATAATAAACAGAGACGTTTGGACTATTTTCATCTGGGTTTGAAATCGACATTGGATGAACGATGTAACAAAAAAAAAGTCAAGTAGATTAGATGTTTTTCTTTTTGAAATTACATGATAATTTTACGTTAAATGTATGAATTGGATAACTCAAATATTTTAAGAGGAATTAAATTGAATATTCAGCACAAAATCATCTACCAATTCTGATTACATAAACTTTGAATTTCTTAACTTAAAAAAAATCAGATGTAACTGATTGCCTCAATTTTACAGGTATCTTACAGGTTTCCCAGGATGCCAGACAAAGAGAGAAACTCTCTCAGAGGCTTTGTACACACCCACGGGCACTCAGACAAGGCACGTGATTGGTTCCCGGCGCGATATCGACCAATGAGAGCATGAGTGGATGTATCCCGTGAGCTGATTGGATGATCCTAGTTCGCGGATTTTCACCTATCGCAGGGGTTTCTGGTCACATTAACCGCAATAAACGAGGGATTACTGTACTCAGATTTACAGTGGCAAAATCATTGTCAAAGGGGCCATTTAAACAATACTAAAAACAAAACATTAGTTTTGTCTGTGCATTTACATTTGGGGGCCTGAAAATGCAACCGTTTGAAAATGGGTTTAAAAAGTGCATGTTTTTTTTAAACAATACCAACATTGCCAACTCCTGGCCAACGAATAATAGTGTCTTTTTGGCATTTTTGAATCAGCGTAAACAAGGATTGCTTTGACAACATTGTCGTCTGTATGCAAAAATTCAAAAGAAAATATTTTCTGTTTTTAGTACAACATTGTTGTGTAAACAAACCCTTATTCTAAAATGTTTTTACGCCAAGTAAAAAAATTTTTTATTATTGAGTTTCCATGACATTGTAAACTAGCAGCAGTGTTTGCAAGTTAGACTCCGACTAAAATGCATGTTTGAGTAATTTTAAATAAAAGCAACATTCACTAATATATCTTAAAATATGTCAGTGCTATTTTTTGTCTGAAGATTCACACCAGTAATGTTTGTTTTCTAGGGCACATTTATAGAGAGCTACTTAATCATAACTTAATCTAAGCCCAGTCTGTGAAACCAGGCCATAGTATTAAAAAAAACATTAATAATAAAAAAATATATTAAAAAGTTTGTTATTTTAATTATTGCATAAATGCATTACAATCTGTGAAAAGGGTCCATGTGGGCTATTTAAACAACTAGACTCTGTATTAAACACTACAGCACAGAAGACATACTGGGATAGATTTTGGTTATGCATTTATGAGGAAGGAATGTGTATACATTGAGGCTTTCACCACAGAAGAAACGTGATGGTCCATGCATGCTATTTATAAGTACAGAGATGTCTGGGTTCTATTCTGGGGAAGCACGGTAGGATGACTCATGAGTATAGGAAAGTGATGACCAGAAGGAACACATCTACAGCCATAAATGCTTCTGTGCAAAGTTCTGAGCCAAAGTCTGATGCGCAAATTCTGATATACCTGGAAATAAGGTTTCATTTGTTTCAGGACATATGCCATTTATGAGTGACAAAGACTCACTTTATTCTGTAATAGTGCAACAAATTCTGAAATACCACAAGCAAAATTGGTTTTCCTGATGAAGGAATCATTTTACACCAATATTTTATTATACCCATCGAACTTAGACAATTTGAACCCTTTTTTTTTGTAGGCACCTTTTCTCCACACAATAGTTCCTAGTGAACATGTCTGACGAACACTAAAAACCACCATAAAAATATACAAATGCTCCACTCCAAGTCTTCTGAAATCACATGATAGTTTTGTTTTAGGAACAGATGAAAATTTGTCATTTTCAAATGAAAATCTTCCCCTTTCAGTGAGATTTTAAACCAGTTAATGGGTCACTGAGTGGAATAGTTTTATATGAACTTGTTCATCCAGTTCACTGATCTGGCTTTCTAGTTCAACTTATCAGCTCAGTGGTGTGAGCACAAATAAATTTCACTTCCACACACATCTATCACGTAACTTCAGAACAGTTTTATTTTAGTATTATTTATACATCAATATAGTTTTAATTTGAGTCATTTGTTTGTGCTTGTGTATTTTTTTTACATTCCTTTTTAAAATGGCTTTAGTTCTAGTGATTTAACCAACTTAATTTCTGTTAGTTACACTGAACATTAAAAATTTGGTCTCATCTAAGTTTTTCATCTAATACAGTAGTCCCTCAAGATACGAAAGGCTCAACTTACGAAAAATCCAAGTTACGAAAGCAAAGACGAAAATTTTTACTGCTCTACATACGAAAAGTTTTCAAGATACGAAAGGTTTCTGAAAGTCCGAGATTCGCCCCATAACAATTTTGAAACTCTTAGTTAACACATCTTAGTTATAGTAGACTCGCCACCATCCTCCTGCTCTCCCATTGGTTCCTGATGCTAGCCAAGCCATGAGATCCTTCTCTCTAATTGGACAGCATCCCTCCCATCATGCATCTTCTATACGTACGTGCTGGCGTGCTTTAGCTCAGCCACTCCGCACCCGAAACTTTACATTTTTTATGTGTTTTCGTAAAGTTAAGTGTACGTGCGTACGTACGTACGTACGTTATCTGCAGTTTGTCCTCCTCCTCCTCTGCCGCCACTTTCAGAGATAGCCTCACTCGAAAGGTAAGCTTAGACATTTTACGTTATTTCATTGTTTATAGGTCAATTTAGCTTTATTATGAAATTTAATGGGGTGTTTTTGGAGGGCTTGGAACGGATTAGCCGATTAGAAAAACTCATTATACGAACGCCGCCTCGGAACGGATTAATTTCGTATCTCGAGGTACCACTGTATTTATCAAATTATTTTATTTCAGCTTTATTTCAATTAATAAAAACAATTACGAATGGTTTTAGCTGTAGTTAACAACAGCACAGCTTCAAAATACACAAGTCTCATGGAGCACTTATGATTTTTTGGAGCTTGACTTCACATACTCACTATGAACTGGGTTAGACAGAAGTAGCCCGAGTAAAACAATCTAAAGTGTTTTTAATTCCACAGACAACTTCAGGGTGAGTAAATAATAGCGCAATGTTCAACTTTGGGTGAACTATCCCTTTAAGGAGTTATTTAGAGCAAATGAGAGAAAGACTGAAGATAGGAAGAACACATAAGAATAGAGCCCAGAAGAGAGACAATTTCATGGGTGTGTGAAGCTGAGTCACATGGTTTATCATCCCCATTCTTCAGTGGTTTTCTCTTCCTCTCCTCTTATCACTCTCCTGTATTCTGTTCTACAGGCGTTCTCTTTGATGTAGCTCTTTTCTTCACAGCTGACCAAAAAATTGATTAATCATAACCAAGGCCAAAGTTGACATATCGAACCTGCTTATTCTGCATTAAAGGATGTAGAGATCCACAGGCATTCAAAATTACACTTCTACAATAGTGCATAGCACAAACGCAAAGGTTGATTCAATGAGCGCCAATATGACCTCTGCATCTCATCACAGTTTATCACCGCCACTGCACCACAGCTCCAACATAACGAAACCCATTTAAAAACATGTAAAGACTTTTACAAAGTCTTGATTTGGTTTTTAGGGTCTACTAGAATAGGTTTTCATGCATCACTATGTTTAGTTCCTGTCTCTATGACGCCCCACCTTCCGCAAAGCACCGTGTGCTCTGATTGGCCAGTGTGTTGTGATGGGTCAGCAGCCTCGAGCGCATGTAAAACATTTCACGGCCCTTAATATAACGCTGTTTCAACACTACTAATGCAACTCAACCAGGCCTTGCACCTTTTCTGTGTATGTGTAGGCTGGGAATTATTTAAATAAGGGAATATTGTGATGCGTACGTTCTCCGAAGAAAACTAGACTACAAATAGAGGTGTTTGAGGAGTTCAGAAACGTATTGATATAGAGAATAACTCCTTTTGGAGTGACTTTACAGTGTGTAATGTAAAAGAGTCTGCAAAGCTACAATGTAAAGAAGCATTATAAGTCCTTTTAATAGGATTCACACATGTTCAAGCCAGTGAAAATGCTTCCTTCCCAGGGAATAAGTCACAGGAAGACCAATTTCCAATGGGCTGTACCCTGAGTCTGCCTCGATTAGGCTTGACCAGAATGTATGATCTACCCCCGGCCACCCAAACACAGGCTGGTGGATAAAACACCCACACAGTTGTCTCTTCCTACTGATTTACTGAGAACATCCAGCCTCCTGTGGATAATAAGGTCACTTTGAAGAGGAACTGCTGTGTTGAGTAATGCTGATAAAGTAAGGAAGAGAAAGTCAGATGGAATACTTCCTCTCTGAGTCAACAGGAAATGAAAGTCGGCGTGATTGTTCATTGCTAAGAGAACACGCTCCTCCGCCAGGAGGTGTAGGACAGTCTAAATTCAGACAGACTTAAGGGTGATTCACAATAACACCTGCTAGATTAAGCATCTTGCTCACAAATCAGCAGGAGGTGGAAGAAAGAAGAAAAGAAAATGGTAAGATCTGCAATTTCAAAGAAAACTGGAGTGGAATAAAACGTACCTTTCTTGATAAGTGCATACTGCTCTGACACCTTGGTAATATACATGTCAGGTGATGCACAGAAGTCACTGAAGCCCTAAAAAAAAAAAAGCAAACGATTAACATTAAATTATACTTTATAACATAATTATTCCCTGAAGTTCAGAAAAAAAAATTTCAGTACCATTAATTGCCTTCTCTACAGACAGTTTTTTTTCATGAATTAAAACAGACTATTCTATTTTTTTTTAAAAGCAAGAGAGAGAGAGAGAGAGAGAGATAAAAAATAAAATGTTGGTTTAAACATTTCAGATTTATTTTATCCATAAATATATTAAACAGCAAATTTTTTTTAAACATTGAGCAGCAAATCAACACATTAAACTGATCTCTGAAGACTGGAGTCATGAAAATTATTAATAATCATAAGTTATTTAATATTTTTGTTATTTTTAATTGTAAAAAAACATTTAAAAATATTACGATTTTTACTGTAATTGTTTTACAGTATCTTTACTATTTTTTAATATATATATATAGCACTCTTATGAAATTGCTGAACTCTCCCTGTTAAGTTATTTAGTGATATGTAAATCTATGCAGTCGGTTGTTCATGCGCTCATGGTTCTGACATCACAACTATGGTAATTTCTATAAATGTCCTGGGTGGACTGGGGAAGGACTTTTGCATTATGAGTGTTAGAATACATTTATAAAAGAGCAGGTGTAACCATGCTAAACAGGCTGCTAATATATTACTGTCTGCTTATGATTACATCATGAGCAGGAGAGATCATAAGAGGAAGCATCACTACAATAATGTCCTGCCTCTGTGTGGAATAGTGTTGCCATGGAGACACTCACCGAGGAGACAGTCAGTTCCAGACCCAGTGAGCCCCAGCTGATTACCAGCGCCAACACACCCAGAAAACACACCCTGAGAGAACAAAGATAATCATCATGCATATTACTTATACATATCGTGATCATTTAAATGGTTGGAAACCCCTCAAAGGGTTCTTTCTGCTGGGGAAACCCTTTCGTCCTTCTACAGTTGTCATTACAATCAAATATAATATGAATTTAATGAGATAAAATTATGAAGGCAGCAGTGGGATTAGGCACACAGTTATTGCCATCATCCAAATAGCATTTTATGACATATTTGTGACATCATATTTGAGTACCATATGACATCAAATTGTCCATATGACAATCAAATTGATATTTGTATAAAACAACCAAAACATCTGCTCATCTTCACATCTAACAGACATATTGGAGCATATATAACTACTTGCAGAATAACAGACTGCAAATAATGGAAATTAAAATGAAATAATAAATAATATACAAGCACACATACACTTATTTGATTATATTAATATTTTGTACTAAAATACTTAATCTCTAAACAAATTTGATCTTTTATATCTTAAATATTTAATATCTTAAAAAAGTACATTTATATTATGGAAGCTTACATATTTTAATAGAAAACTAGACAGATTCTGAACAAAAAAATCATTTAGAGTACATTAATGAACATTATGGCTCCATCTGTATCTTTAAATTAAGGCCAAATCAAACATTAGGATGGCATCATGAATTGCCTCGAGTCAGAAGTGAACTACAACAACCAGATTTCATGATTTTAGCAAGTAGCAGCTTTTGTTACTGAGCAAATCAATATCCTGACATTTACCTTCTGACTCTGACTCAAGTCAAACAGGCTTTTTTGCTATTTAATGCGAATGCGAAATGTTAAATGTCTGAACGTATAATGAGCAAAACAAGCCAGAGGAAATCTTTGAGCCAGCTACAGGATAGAGATGCCAGGCTTTAATGTGAGCTCTAGCCCGGAGGAAACAAATAAGTCCCTCCTAAAAGACATGGCAGTCAAAGAGACACTATCTGTGTTTTTTGGCAGAACTGGCGGAAGGGTTGTGTACCATCTACTAAATGACTGAAAGACTATCCAAGACCATCCACATGAGGTACCGTGGTATACTCGTAAGAAACAAACATGCAACAGGTGACCATCCATCAAGAGACTGACTAACATACGCAGACAATAGGCACAGACACATGGTTTGCCATAACAGCATTACCTAAACCTACCTACACAGCATTTTAAAGTACAAGCTCCTAGGTTCCAAATTTAAAAATCCCATTAATTTACTCCACAGGGAAATTAATTTTTATCAAAAACTTGAGCTATACAATGAATTGATTTTCATTTCAATTGTAATTGAATTTCATGTGCTTTTCTTAAATCCATCATATATCTACTTGTTTGTTTTATTAAAAACAGAAATTCTTCTGAGAAGCTAAACAAATATGCACCAATCAGAGAATCACGACAAGCAAATCCAGCTGTAGTGCCCGTCCACTCCCATGAAGCACTGTGACAAATGAGTCGGTTTTCCTACGCACTCAAAATACTTAATTTTATGTATGCATGTATATTTTGCAAAAATCCTATATACATCATTCATTTTTGTGTCATTCACGGTGCTTAATGGGACTGATTGTCTGATTTTTTAATCAGTTCAATTATTAAAATATTTTTAATAATTCACCTCGTAGCTGGTTGAGTTGGTTCAGGGCTTCTAACTCCCTAATGAAGAGATTTTGAAAATCCCAATAGGAAAAATACTTCTGGAACCAAGGCTGCTGAAAACGAGGGTGGACAGTGTTGCACTCAATTGTGTTGTTAGCTAGCTAACATTAAAACTCTATTGGTGAGTCAAGACTCTTAGCACTTGACAGTCAGAAACTGGAGCGGATAAAATATTGCTGGCTATTTGCTGGTTTCTACAAGCACTGAAGTTCTATTTTCCCAGGTGTGCCACACTTGACCCAAAGACACATCCATATGAACCGTCTTACCCGATCAGAGTTCCTTTGGAGTTGCGGATGAGACCGAAGAGCACCAGCAAGCAAATAAGCACATCGAACAGCAGCAGACCCAGGTAGCCCAACCACCTAATAAAAGACAACACATTAATAATACACTTCAATCACAGCAAATTCTGCAGAATTCGAAGAGATCGGTTGTCTCTACCATTATACAGTACTACATCCTTCCTTCAGCAAGGATGCATTGCATTTATCATTTATAATGTCACAATAGATTTCTATTTAAAATAAATGCCGTTCTTCTGAATTTTCAAATAATCTTAAATAAAGGTTCCCCCAAAAATGTTTAATATTTACCATTTTACTGCATTTTTGATCAAATAAATTCAGACCTGGTGAGAAACCCCAAACTTTTGAATAGTAGTATACATTTAATACCAAAAAATATAAAATTCAAAACATTTAAATGCACATGCCCTAATGAAGATTTTTACTTTTGTTTTTGTTTCTAGAAAGTGGCAATATTTGTAAAAGCAAGCATGTTGTTTATATTTGGGAATATATATATTTTTTTTTTATCAATACCACTATTTGTATGGGTTTATCCTGTTTTGGAAGCCAAGAATGAAACTTGTTTGACTTTTTTTAGGCAAACCAAGAGAGCCCATGGCAATTCCTTTCATTGAGAAATGTAAATGACTGACGAGAGGTGGAAAGAGGCAGCGAGTGAACAGAATACTAATTTTTATTTTCTCTGAGACTGCACTGTTCACGTTTCGAACATACAAAAGCCCTTTGAGAGAAAATCCTTTTTCTCCTGAATTTCTTTTTGGATAAGATTTTACACAAACCTAGAACATTTCACAACCCTTTTAAATGCTTTATGAACAATGAAATTCTTATAGTTATTTCAATAACACACGTTCACCTGCACTGGCATCAGAGAAATGTGGAAAAAACAACATAAATCTTTTTTATTTGAAACCAAAAGCAAGCTATTTTTCTTTATTAAAAACCTGCATTCTGGTATAAGGATAAGTATTTTTTATTTTAGTATTGACTTGGTACTGAAGTACCAGAAAGATTTTCATATTTTTTTTCACTGATCTCTTAGTGTGACATTAATTTGCATACCTGTACCAGTCATATAGTTCAATCTGGGTTGACAGATCCTCCAGGGAGATGCTGAGATTGCTCCAAAAAGGAATATCAGCCATCTGACGAACCAGCTCACTTCGCTGATCCTGGAGTTTCTGTACGATAGACAGGTAGTCGGTATGCTTTGCATACTGGTCCTTCAGTAGCCGAAGATTCTCGTCAACAGTCTGGCTCTGAGCTGATGTACTTTCTGACACCTAAAGACACACACATTTGCGTTGTAAGCTCCACTCTCACGAGCGAAGGATCACACAGTGTAACATCTGTTTTCGATGCATGTCAGTGAGAATGTCAGTCTGAACCATGTGAACATAAGAGTGTGCATCAGTGCCTCACCAGTCTGTGCACTCCTGACACGGTGCGGTTGGCATGGCGGAGGGAGTAAGTGAGTCGATTCACGCCGTCACAGGTCTCACCGTTCCCGTAGAAACCAACAGCAATGCCAGCGCTGTGAGGACACAAAGAAAGAAAGGCATAAGGAGGAGGTGAAAGGGGAAATGAGGCCTTCGGTAGACCATGGCATGGTAAACCCTGAGGAATAGGTCAGTCATTTCTCAAACCCTGCACATAGCTGGCAGAAGATAACAACAGAACACACGAATGACCCATTAAATAGTAGTGAATAATCACAGATAATTCAGGATACTTATATACAGCAGTCATTCTTAACCAGAGGCACTTAAAAGGATAGTAATAACCATTACTAAGCTACTGAAAATACAAATGTGTTTATATACATCGTCATTCAAGTTTAGTTGTAAGAAATTAATATACATTTAAAATAAATGCTGCTCTTTTAAACTTTCTATTCATCCAAGAATCTTTAAAAAACTAAACCGTTTCCACAAAAATATTAAGCAGCACAACTGTTCATCATTGATAATAATAATAAATGTTTCTTGAGCAGCAAATCATTTACATTTACATTACATTTACTCATTTAGCAGACGCTTTTATCCAAAGCGACTTACAATTTGAGGAGTATAGAAGCTATTGGTCCAGAGGATACAAAAACACATAAGATTTTGAAGGATCTTTGGATCTTTGAAGGACACATTTCTGAAGGATCATGTGATAAGTATGCTTCTACTAAAGATTTGAATAGTAGTGTATATAAAAACAAAAATTCTAAATCAGTTATATGTTCCTTCTATGGGTTGGAAACGGAAAGAGGGTAGTACTACTGGAGGAAGATGAGTTGATGAGAACGTTGCTGGTTCAAGCCTCATTAAGAACAACATGTGAATAAAACAAACAGCACTGTTCTCCATGGGAAGATCTATATTACTATGTGCTCACTTATTAATTTGTAAAGTTAACAACTAACAAAATGCTTGTCATTGGCTTTTGTGCACATTAGAAATCCACAAAGACAAATATCAGAGTGAAACCCATCACCACTGCTGGGCTACTACATGATGAAAATGAATCAATTCCAGCAGTGGACCACTTACACCATCTGAACCAAAGATATAGACGACCATCAATACATCTGACACATGCTGCCTGACCACCAGGTGGCACAACGGCACAATCTGCCAACAGGGCTTTCAATCCCACTCATTCCCATTCCCCACCCTCTCTTACTCAAGTATGTCACCCAACTCCATTGTAAAGCATTCAATGGCAGCTACAAGCAGCAGCCACCTCATTTATGGGAGTTCTGCGGCTAAACAAAGAGCTATTCACCGCAGGACAGGCCCGCAGCTCTCAGCTAGAGTACATTTAAGACGCATTCCATGCATTTGCCAGTCTTATCGTTTGCTTCAAGAATGGGCCGAAGTCTAAGTATTAAGATGTGGATTTGAAGGCTCTATTGTCGCTGACGCTCTGCGCAGGAAGTCAGTTCGAGTTGAATCGAGTGGCAGTCTCTTAAACTAGCTCAATGTTGTCTAAACAAACAGCAGTGTATTGTTTTATGCTCCAAGCGTTGAAGTGTTCAGCCGAGGCATGTTGTGGCACGAATGTGCAGATCAGAAAACAGATGTCACCTCGCCGTTCCCCCTGAGGCCACGGTCATGTGACCCATTAGAGAAGTCTCAGCGGAGTTCCCAGCATTCCTACTACACTGCAAATCTGGTGGATAATCTGCAGGACCAAAGTTAACTAAATACACAGTGTAATCTCTCCCTGCAGGACATGAATGACGAGACAGTGATATGTAGGCCATTTATTTACATTAAAGCAAAGTATAGTGCTATTTGTAGGTTTACACAAAAACACAAGTTAACACTTTTAATCACTCGACATCTGTGATTTCATGTACCGATTCGGATGGGGACTGACATGGGAGTGTGTGTTTTCTCTAGATGTGGGTGTCACATCTAGGTCATGTGCTGTGCTTTTCGTGCATAACGTATGATGTAGCCCAGGGGTCACCAACCTTTTTGAAACTGAGGGCTACTTCTTGGATACCGATTAATGCAAAGGGCTACCAGTTGGATACACACTTCCGAAATATCAAATTTGCTGAATTTACCTTTAATTATATGTCATTATTAATAATATTCATCTATGTGAAGACACTGATCATGTTAATGATTTCTCACAATAATCATACAAGGTAGGAAACCTATCAATATGCAACACTTTATTTCTCTAAATCTCTGCAGGTATTTACATTTTCAAATGATCACTTCTACAAGATTTTTACCAGCCACTAACAATTTTTAACAAATCATGCACTACGTTGCACCATGTCTGTCCTGTATTACAGTGTTTTTCAACCTTTTTTGGGCCACGGTACATATTTTCATTGAATAAAATCACAAGGCACACCACCAACCGAAGATGTTAAAAAATAACGCGATACTCGTTTCTTGACGTAGGGGGGGTCAATCCACTCTCCTCAACAATAACGCAAATGCAAACACCATCTACTACAACCCACGGTTTGGTTTCACTTTTATAAGAAATACAGCCGCCAGGTTTGAAACCCGTCAACACTGAATCGGGCTGTCAGAGCAGTCAGTTGGTACACTGCCGGAGTGAAGCAGTGTGTTTGCTTCAAACGTCATTTTCACGTGATTAGTGATGTAATGATACAAGCTCCGAAGCAGTGGTTCATTGCAAAGCCCATTCGAGTTTGAAGCAAGCTTCGGAGCGTCGGTGTCAGACGTAACATAACAACAGACGCGCACCATTGACGCTTGCAGTAGCTCAAAATTTGTTTTTTTTAAGAAAAATTAGGTGAAATTGAATAATTTTCCGTGGCACACCTGACGATCTCTCACGGCACACTAGAGCTATTTTTAGAACAGGCCCGCGGGCGACTCATGTGGTCCTTGGGGGCGACCTGGTGCCCGCGGGCACCATGTTGGCGACCCCTGATGTAGCCTATATGTATTACGTTATTATTGATATACAGTAATATTTTGAGATACGAGCATACGAGTTTTACGAGATACGAACAAGCCTTTGAGGAATGTTTTGCTTTCGGATACGAGTAAATATTTGAGATACGAGCAGCTTACAGAGGCCAATGCTAGGTAGTCGAATACTCTGAACAGCTCAAGCCGCCTCATTTATGAGGTAATTGCATATGAGAGGGCCACCTTGGTTTTACAGCGGTGGTTACTGGCGGCAACGAGGGATTCAGGAGTATTAAGCTGGGAGGAGCACGAGTTATGCATGTTCAATAACAATAAATATGATGTTATGAAGCATACGTTGTTGTGCATGTAGTCTATCCAATACACTACACGGGAAGAAACATTACACTTCTATATTGTGTTTGTATTATCTACGTTATCCCTTCCTCTTCCTCCTCCGCACATGCCGCCATTAGCCACAACTGTATCGTCTGTCTCGAAGGCAAGAACTTTAGAATTTCAGACTTTCAGAATTTTATTTCATATCACAGGAGTCCTTATATACACTATAATTTTCTGTGCGTGTGTGTGTGTGTGTGTGTGTGTGTGTGTGTATGTATGTATATGTCTATATAGCAATTAAAAACATGCTTTTTTCCATTGTTATTAGCAGTAATAAAGGAGTTTATATAGAGGGCCGGAACGGATTTTCCCTTTTTTTCCTGTCATTTCTTAAGAGAAAAATTATTTGAGATGTAAGCAATTCGAGTTACGAGCTCGAGTTACGATTTTTTGTCCGGAAAAATCGGAAAAATTTGTCAGATAACATCCATATTGAATTTAAATTCCTGTAGCTCCAACAGTAGAGCGTGGTGCTTGCAACGCCATGGGTTTGATTCCCAGGGAAAACAAGAACTGATTAGAATGTCAATGTGTTCCTTGAATGCGGCACAAGTTGCTTTGGACAAAAGCGTCTGCCAAATGTATAAATGTAAATGCAAGCACGCTGTAAATTGCAAACGGTAGCTCAGAGAGATAAAAGAAAGGACCCCCCACCCCCCTTTCCCAAAAGATAAGCATTCACAACATCAGCAAAATCTCTAATCCTATCCGAATGCATTACCTGAGGTAATTGTTTCGAATCTTTTTAGTGAAGGTAAAAGTGCCGTAATCTTTACTGACATTGTTCGTAATGATTACTAAGATGGCACATTCAAACAGGACTAATATCACTGAGAAGCTCTGGTAATAAATGGTAATAATAATAATAATAATAGTGCTTTATCCCACCTCATCATTTAAAAGTAATCCCATCCAAATAGGGCTTTAGTCAAAATAGCTCAACGACAAATAGCAAGGGATACTTACAAAAGTTAGTGTGGTTACAGATTTAAAATTGACTCCAGAAAATTATCTGGAGAATTTTAGATTGAAACCCAACTAGAAATAAAAATAATAATTTAACCAAATGGCATTGGCAAATAACGGCTTGAGATTTTTTTAAATAGAACAAGCTTCACTTTTCTGAGCCATTTTCAAAAAAAAAAAAAAAAACTGGTCTTAAAAGCTAATAAGTCATTTTACTGGATGTATGAAGTCAGTTCTCTCAAGAACAGGTAGTAGTTCACCACATTGACTAATATTTGACAAGCAGAAAGTGTCATCTTTGACACTGTATCTGTTGTCTTATCATTAAAAAAAACTGTTCTATTGCCATTTTTCTTTAAAAATGTCTCTTGGTTTGATATTTTGTTATATGAATGCAAAAACAATATATTTTAACAGCATATACTTTGGCTACTATATGCCATGTTACATTATAACCACTTACCATGGTTTTTAAATAATACTGTAAGACTACTGTTGTATTAAAACTTGAAGAGAAAAAGCAAAAAGGACAGCAGCAAGATTTATAGGACATCTCCGTTAATAGTTCTGAGAGATGGGAAGTAATTGTGGGCTCTAAGGCAAGATGTGACCCGAAGACAGATCAATCAATGGTCCCGCAGCTGAGTCCTGTATCCTGTATGCTATCCTGAATTAAAGAAAATTAATTATTTTAGACTGTCTCTATTCTGAGCCTTAGGGTCTTGGGTCTGAGCCTCATTAGTACATTACAGACACAACGTAAATAAATGATTAATAAAAAATAAGCAACATGACGAATGCAGAAAAATTAGCCTCACATCCCACATACAACACAGAATAAGTAATGGTCTGTGACTCTTGATCGATGTGAATGGGGTTAAAAACTCCTTAGAGAATAAGACTCCATTGACAGGACAGATCTCACTGAGCAATCTCATTGCTCATGCTCGTCCTGGTGCGCCCATCCCCCAAAAGCACAGCTTCATGAATCAGTGGGGATTTGGCTAAGTGGAGTGTCACAAGGTTAAGACGAGACAGGTTTTGTCACTATGTGCCTGATGAGTGAGTGGCCTTCGGTGTTCTTCCCAAAACAAAAGGCTCTCACATGTGGATTAAATGAATCCTTAAAAAGTTTGAATCATTGTCCGACAGGGCAAAACATTTGCACAAATTTTACCTCTGACTCTATAAAGTCACAAGCGGTGTCATTGAGTGCCGAGGCATATGGTGCATGAAAGTTGACAACTATGGAATCTTCTGCTGATTCCACAGCTGAAGGGTTCCAAATTTCCACTGGCATTAATAGAAAAACAACTGACGTGACATGAATAAAGGCCGAGTATGGTAACCCGATTATGAAAATTGTCCTCTGCAGTTAACCCAAGTTAGTGCACACACACATTAGGAGTAGAGAATGCACGCACGCACACAGACACACAGACACACAGACACAGCCATTTGCTCATGTGTTAGGCAAGGCAAGTTTATTTGTATAGCACATTTCATACACAATGGTAATTCAAAGTGCTTTACATAAAGAAGAATGATAAAAGTAAAACATTAAAAATGATTAAAAGAATAAAATCAATTATTTTCTCAATTATTTTCTGTCGCACCCCCCCTAGGAAGAAGGAAACATTTTGCGCGCACTCCCCCCCCTATTTTGGAACTTTTGCTTTATTGTTTCCATGGCGACGCGTCATGCTTGTCACGTGACAGACCGCAGTCACAAAAAGCGCTGTATGTTAGAGGTTTCACATGTATTTAGTTTTTTCTTTTTTATTCAAAATAGTCACCAACTTGTTAGCTCTGTCATCAACTACCTGATATTCAGATTCTCAGATATGTGGAAGTGAATGTGTTTGTCGCTTAAAAACCTTTATAATGATCAAGTTCTCTGAGCGCGTCTTTTTTGGATCAGTGCCAGATAGCGCGTGAAAACACGTGTGAATTTAGCTATCGATCACGTAACACATGAATACCGGTGTGATCGTACACGTCAACGGGTGAAGGGTTTGTTATCTGAACTTCATATCTGCTGCTCTTGTTCAGTGCAAGAAAACCTACTCCCTGACAAAAAAAGCATGTTCCCCACGGTCACGCGCACCTCCCCTGGCATCGCTCCGCACGCCCCACTATTTGAGAACCACTGTGTTAGGGGAACAATTGGGGGGTAGGTCCCTTGCTAAACATCACCTCAGTCGTTTCCTGCTGGTATTGAGAATAAAACCCACAACCTACGGGTTGCCAGTCTGATTCTCTAAGGTCACAACTCCTCCAAAAACAGTGTGATGGGAGCTTCATGGCTGAGCAGCCGCATCAAAGCCTTACATCATGAGTCCTCTTGTATCCGAAAACAACTTTATGCCTCGGACACACACCAAATTCAAAGCATTGACATACAGAACTACCACAGGCTCAGTACCTTCATACTTCCACTCACTGCTACAAATCGACACACCTACCAGAAACCTTCGATCAATCAACGAGCGACATTAATAAATGTAAGTGTATATGTAAATGACATTACGGCAAATGTTATAGGATGTAATGATGTTACAATGACGAGTGACGGACATCTCAGGAATTCAGCATGGACTGGGTGTTCGTGATTTTTTTTGTAACCTCTTGTAACGTTTGTGTGTATATATATATAAAAATAAAAAATAAAATCACAAAAACATTGCTAATATTCAAAGATATAGAGATGGACAGATCCAGCATATTGAAGGCATACAAACGTTGGATGGACACAGCTTATATATTCCAGTCTCAGGCTCTTCGAAATTCCCAAATGAGCCGCTGTGATGCTATCAGAGCCTTTGAAGTGGCTTCAATGTCAAGTCATGAGCTGCTTAGCATAAGTGCTGTAAAGGTTTCAGAGTCTTGCTCTGGATTTCCATAATCTTTAGTCATGCAGTGCTACAGCTAAAATGTGCCTGAAGTTACAGATATCAGAAGTTCAAGCATGAAACTTAGGTGCTGTGCATCTGGAATGAGTCCTCCAGGCTGATTCACAGCAACTACACTCAAACTATCTGAGTCAGAGTTGGAGATCAAACTTTAATAATTGAAAACAAGGCAAATTCATGCATCTTGACCGGCAAGCCTCCACTACATCAATTCTGATTGAACCGTGTGGATTTGAAGGGATTTCATCTGGGCTTAATAATGCATGTGGTGCAACAGAACTCAAAATAGACGTCAAAGAAACACTCCCATGTAAGAGTAAACGGCAACACAGACCTTAAATGTTACTCCCAACAAACAGGAAACATTTAGAGTAGGTGTTAACCATTACTGATTGGACTGTAGATGAAACTACAATAACACAACTTAAATTCTGCTGTTTACGATCACTCCTCTGCATCTGCATAATTAGTTGATGCATGTCTTAACCACATTTTGTAAAACATTCCTGTCTTTTCAAAAAAAATACACAAAACTTTCAATAGAAGACATTTCATACTTCAGCCCATGGCATAAATTAGCCTTCAGATCGCGACTGCAGATGGTAAATATTACAAAGGCTTCTTACTGGCAATCTATTCTTATAGGCTGTCTAGATGCACAGGGTTACAAGAAAAACTGTCCACTGGAAGGATGCCATGAGCTTGTTTCCTCTTTGTGCATAAGTGATGAGCAGCCCGTGCAGAATCTGCACTTTTTTATTATTTGTGCGCTGACTGGGGAGGAATACCTGCATAGTTTTGCAGAATAAACTCAAATATGGTAAATTTAACTTGAAACTCGTACATAAGAGGAGTGGAAATCTGAGTTTTCAGTGGAATTCAAATGGGCCATTATCATGCAGGCGTATTGAAGTGGGATACCATTTCTATTATGTCAGTCTATTACGTAACATACTCTCCCTGTCTAGGATGGAAGAGGAGGAACAGTTTAAAAATAAAATTGAAGGAGGGTAAATAAAATAAGGTCTCCTGTCTCAGCACAACTTTCCAAATCAACAAAAAAAAGTTAAGGAACATCGTAATCTACCTGTTCAGTAACTAAAACTATATATAAAATAAAGACACAAACAAAAGACATTACTAAACATAACTCCAACTTTAACTAAAATTAAGAGAAAAAATACAGAACTAAATAAAAGCGCACACATCTCCCTACAGCTTCCTTAAATTTAAATGAAAATCAATAAAGATGTAAAATGAATATCCAATTACAAGTGCAGCAAATCTCCCTTGCGATAGTCTCACACACAAATAAAATACAGTAATACCTCGGTTTACGATTTTAATTAGTTCCAAGAGCTCTTAACTCAAAATAACCAAAACAATTTTCTCCATAAGAATGTAATATTCACTCAATTATTCCACATGACCATAAATGCCCATTTTAAATATTTTTTTGGGTTTTACCCCATTACAGTTAAAATTATAACCATTAACTTCTCATATATATAAAAAAAAAAACATGAAAAAACTTTTACAATAAAAATGTAATGCGCTGTAATTTACTGTAACGCGACCTTTATCTGAATAGCGTCGCTGCTGGCGTGATGGAGAGGAGAGGAGGAGGAGGTGGTTACTGCTTAGAGGGAGAATCTCCCTCTATGAAAACTTCTGGTAAAATGTCTGGAGTTCTCTCTCTTGATTGACGTTCTCTATCACTTTGATTTAATCTTTTTTCTTTAATATCGTACAGATTGTGGATGCCGAACGGTTGTTAATCTTTGCCAGATCTGAAACGCGCGTACCTCGTTCATGCTTATCGATAATTTCTTTTTCAATTCCACAGTTATCTCCTTTTTCATACCTTCTTTCTTACTCATCTTGGGGGCCATTATCTATATACTGTGCTGTACAAAAAATGCACGCAAAAGATGCTGAGCGTTAGGACTTTTCCACAAAAAAATGGCCGTCGGCGAGAGAATATTTTTCTCGCACTCCGATACAATGCGCGTACACTGATTTGATTTTTTTCCATGCTCGTACACCGATTTGCTCGTATACAAAGTCTCTCGTAAATCGAGGTATTACTGTACTTTACACAGTAGGGCTGCATGACATCAAAATTACCAGAATATCGCGAATGTACATATCACAATGTTTTACGTTGATGCATATAGCGTACAATAGATTGGGTAAAAGACAAAAAAAATTGCTTGACATAAAAAAATAAAAACACCTACAGAAAACAACTTGTTGCGGCAAGCATTGCCTGACACACACTTGACAGTGTTGCAATCATCTCATCCAGGTATGCTACATAACTCTGAATATTAGCCTTATGCATCAACATACTGTAGGAAGTTATTAAAAAGTTCTCTGTTAAAGGAACTAGCCATTAGCTTATTCAAACTTTGAGTCAAGGTAAATTTTTTTCCATTGAGGAGGATAATTTAATATATATATATATATATATATATATATATATATATATATATATATATATATATATATATATATATATATGTGTGTGTGTGTGTGTGTGTATATATACACACATATACACACACACACACTTCTTTGTGAAAATGTAAAAAAATTAAAAAGAAATAAAGTGTTTTATGATCTTTCATATTCCTATCTCCTCGATGTGAAACCTGGGTCTGTTTGAATGAACACAGTGCTGATATCCTGGCAGGAATTGAAGAAAGACACACACAAAGGTCTTCCTCAACAGCTCTTAGTCTCTCTCTGTTTTTAGTTTTTATAGTCGTCATCTACTGATATATAAGAGTATGATATGGTTATTCTGCCGGTCACTAGACAGCACAGACACTCGACAAATGGCATATTTTTTATTGTTATACAATTACCGCATTTTCTCGCATATACCAGATTTTACAAACCCCGTAGGTGGGGTGCGGGTTATATCAGTTTTTTTTACACGTAATATTTCAATATATGTGCTATGTCATTTATATATGTAAAAATATAAATAATAAGGATGTGGGTTATGCCAACAATTTTACACAAAACCCCAAAAACCTTATTTGTGGGAAAATTTGGTAATTAGTTAAAAAAAAATTTTTTTTAGACCAGTTAGGTGAAATTGAATACTGACGATCACCTGTCGATCTCTCACAGAGGCACAGTGGTTAAAAAACACTGCATTAGCAGAACAGATTATCCACACACTTTTTTAAATGGGGCAATGGAAAAGAATCTGGCTTAGTAATACTATTCACTTATAATCTTTAATGGACAGGGTATTTATTACCTACATCAAAATCATGAAGAAGAACATTAGTCTGACTTGGAACATCAGAAGATAAAGAAGGATATTCTCTGATCCGTTGATCTAATTCACTACATTGTAGTTCATGAAGAAAAGAAAGGAAGACGAGTTCTCCAAACATCCGTACGAGAGCTTAGCATCAAACACAGTCAATCCACTGTCTTATGAACTGTCAGAAGAACATAACCGGTAAAACTTTACTTGAATCAGTAGCTTTAAAAGTAATGCGTCATCCCATATTTTAAGTGTACCATTTTAAAGTGAGAATGAAGCCCGCCTAAAGCATTACAGACTGACTGCAGGCGCATATTATGAGAATATTAAGATCACATTATGAGAAATCCTGAGTCATGTCCCTTGCAGGTGTGATGATTATTAATGGTGTTTATGTTGAAACTGAGCTCATCTTCTTCCCCATGGGGGGAAATCAGCAGGGAACACGACAGAGAATGTGTTATCCGTATTTCTACTTCCACACAGGACCAGATGTGCATTGATAGACTTTCACAGAAGGGAAGATGCTTGCTCCACATGCACAATCACAGCGGTAAGCATGAGAGAGAAAGAGAGAATGGATTGAGTGCGAGACTGAAGGAGTGAGAAAGTGAGAGGATGTGCAAGACTAACTCTTCATAGATTAGGCCCACTTGAAATACATATCCTTTCCCCAACAAACAAAAACAAATCAGCAGACAAATAAAAAAACTAATGGAAAACTAAAAACATTACATTATACAACAGTTTTCTTTGGTTCTCAAATCTGATTGGCTGAGAGCCTTTTCCAGCCATGCGATATTCGACCAGTATCACTAAGGGAACCGTTTCACCGTTGGTAACACTGTACCAGTGTCATGGCAGACGAGCAAACTCACACTCATTTTACAAATACTACTGTATCATAGAATTTAGATTTAAGAATTTGTGTAAAGAATGTATTTTAGATCCCAAATACTTGATTTCAAATATAGATTTCCTATAGCTCAAACAGTAGAGCTTGGCGCTTGCAACGCCAAGGTCATGGGTTCAATTCCCAGGGAAAGCAAGAGCTGATTAGAACGTCAATGTATTTCTTAAATGCAATACAAGTCGCTTTGGATAAACCAAATGCATAAATGTAGATGCAATATAAATAAATTATATATATATTATATATATTAAATGTGCACTGATAAGTCAACCCAAATAAGACCAGGTGTGCATTAGGTACGTATTAGGGCCCATTTTGCTTCTATGGCTGCTTTGAAGAAGATATTAAGAGACAGCAAACCTCCTTTGTGCATTTTTGCCTTGTCTTTTAGCTCTTTCCAGTTGGGAGGAAAAAAAAGGAGCATATACCGAAGACAGGATTTACTGCTTAGTATGTAACTCAGTGACCATAAAGTTCTCACCTGTCATATTGCCTGACAGCTAAGAACATGAACTGAAGGAAAGAGAGAGACCCATGAAACCACACAGCGGGCCCTCTCTCATGCAGACTCCCTGAAGAGTTAGCGCACGTTAACATGGACAAAACAAAAGGAGGGATCATGAGATGCGGAGGGTTGGGGGTATAGGTGGTGGTCTTTTTTTTGTGTGTGAATCCACAAGTTAGATGCTGCCATAGCAACAAGCTGGATAATAGTCAACTTTCTCACCAAATACTGTTCATTCACATTGTCTGTCCATTTCACTCTCGGACATCATCATAACAAAAGCCAGCATTAATAATGTAATCTGTTTGTTTATGAAACCTTCTGGTAGTTTGACATCTTGAATTTTAATGGATTTTAATGCACTTGAAAGAAAACCGCACTATGGTCGATTCGGAGGGCATTAAAGCAAAACTAGAGTGAAGGACAGCAGAAACACTCTTTGTGGTAGCATGCATTAAAGTAACAACACCAGCGAGAAGGGTGTATTTGAAGTACGGTAATGACTTTCTCATCCACAACCTCACTTTATTCTGCAGCTCGGCACTTTGTCATCAGTGACACATCCAATACACTAGGACTAGCCAATCAAACAGTCAATGTTTCACCTCAGCTAATTTTACAAAACAATCAATAGACGTCCTGTGATTAATCTGAGCAAACCAGCACTTGTGTGTGGAGGAATGATTCAAGAAGTTAAATGTGCAATCCTCTCAATGTGCATTAAAATTCAATTTCTCTTTCAGTGAGATGCAAACGACTTTGATCAGATTAGAAAAAGTCACCTACAAATCATCAAAATTAAGACATGTGTCGCACCAGATCCTATAACAGCTACATTTAAAATTCAAATGTCCAACACCAATAAAATAACAGATAAATGAACCATATTACAATTCGGGTAACAATTTACAGAGTAAAATAAATCTACCCAAAAACAAATCCTATAGTAAGTACATTTTGCTAATTAATATTACACTATACTAACTGTATAATTACACTGTAAGCAAGGCACTATAAAATAAAGTGCAACCTAAAACTCTATATTATTTTACCTAAATAATTAAAAAAATAAAACCTTTTTTTTAATTCTACAAGTAAATTGAACAACATTATAATGTACAGAATGAAACATTTATATTACTTTTGATATTTACAAGTGATTATATTTAACAGTGTTATTAAATTATTAGTATCCTAGAAAAAATTGGACTGAATTTTTTGCACCCCTACTGTTTATTGTGGGTAACAGTGACTTTTCAGGTCTTTTTTTTTTTAAAACCTTGGGAACCACACAGACAAAAAAAAAAAAAAATGAAGCAAGCAAAAACAAAGTGCTTGCATGGCAGAGAAACGTTCTGAAGAGAATCTTGCCAAGCAAGCCGGTTCAAGTTCAGCTACCTGAAAAACAATTTGAATAGCTTATGGATATCTAGCTCACTTCATACTAAAATTTGTGACCATTAACCTGGCAAAATTTGGCAAATCCAGAGATTAAATCTTCTTCAAAAGCACTAACAAACCATTTCAAGTTTTTACCTGCTTCTAAACACATTTCTTTACCAGATGTACTGAACAACAAAATCTCTGTGCTGTTACTTAACTTGCAATATGCATCAAACCCATGAAGTGTTAAAACATCTGCACAGCAGCCTAGGGAAAGCTCAGAATAGACTCCAGAGATTAGTGCAGGAATGAGTTCTCTTCCAGAAATTAAACCCTGCAGCGTTTCAGATAAAGCAACACTTCTTTTACACTCCAACAGGCAGAATGTTTTTTTCCAGCTGGGTAACATTCGATAAAAGCATCTCCAAACTATGTGAGCAGTGACTATATGCATCACCTTCTACCTGAATGTGACGTCGACAGAGTGGATATGAGCTAAAATGCATTTAGACTCACCTGCAAATCAGGGTGGCGATGATGACGCACCAGGCGGTGCAGCAACAGTCTGCATTCGGCTGCTCGTCGCTCTTCTTACGGCGACAACACAGCCAGCAGGAGTAGATGAGGAGGAAGAGGAGGTCCAAAGCCAAGCATGCCAAAGCTACACTGCCCAGGAGCAGGATGGACTGTGCAGGAGGAGAAGAGAAGACAATGTTAAAGACAGGGAAAACTCTGGAATACAGCTGAGATTATCTTTTTGTCGATTCATCTGTAGATTATTTTTCGATTAGTCGACTAATCTTACGATTACGGTAAATTCTGCCTAAAAAAAAAAATAGTAAGCAAACATAAATACTGCCAAATACAGGGGAAAAAACAAACGAAAACCCCTGAAAGGCAATATGTACTTAAAAAGTAATCCCTTCGTATCCTTGAACAAGCATGTTTATAATACATAGTTTTTTTTATTAGTGAAATCTTCCACACAGCTTTCCCTCTTCAGAAAATAACAAACAATAATAACTCAATAACATTTTAACATGAAATTGTGTTTCAGAAAACGGTAGTGTATTTGTTATTTTATTATGAAATATATGAACGCAGGAAACATTTTTTTAATGTTTTTAAACATTTTCATCTTTATTTTTAACAAATGCTTCCATTCATCATAAAATGTAAGGCCTAATTATGAAATGTGTTTACTATAATCTGTAATTAATTAGCAGTTGGGAGTATGATGTACTTAACTGACCAATTAAAAGAGAGATTTTGTTTTAGTGTTTTACTATAAAACAGTACAATAATTATAATTAAAATGTTTTGTTAGTCAGGGTAATAATTTTGCAGGATTGTGACAGGTTTTGGTATCACTTATTCAGTGAAGATAAATTACAATTAATAATAATTAAAAGGTTAACAAATGTGTTTAACATTTGTGAAAATGTGGAACGTTGCATTATGCACAAACAAATCATAAGAATGCAATCACTTTATTATGCAGGTAACCTAAGTTTTAACAAATAAAAACAATTCTACTTAAAGAAAATAGTGTGGCCTGTTATTTCATAAACGTAAAAAAAAAAGAAGCTATATGCTACAACAAATAAATAACCTAATTTGTTGAACCCATTCCAACAACTTTGCGTTAGGTTTTTTTTCAGCCGTTCATTTCAGTTGTATGACTCTTGAGATCAGAATATGACTAAAGACAACTCATAGGCACCTTGAAACACTTTGTTAACATTGAAACCTGCGTGTGTGGGTCGCTCTAAGCCGAGTCTCCCGCTGCAAATCACGTGGCAAACAACCTGCAGGGGAAGTTTTGTGCATAATGAGGTCAGAGCTATTCTCGGTTAAGACACACACTTCACTCTGAAAATCTTGTTGTGACAACCACACAGGGATTAAGCACTTTAAGATCATCCGCAGTCAAATTCCTCAAAAACTGACCTAATTCTGGTTGCGCCTGATTACCGCGGATTCAGTCAAATGGAGAAACCCATGATGGGGTTGGGTCTGGTATCCAATCAGTTAATCTGCACTCACTGAACCCCTCTTCACATGCAAACATTTCAAATTTCCCAAATCAAGTAGTTTCCATACAGCTTTCAACCTGTGCCAACCTGTCCGTCAAGCTCACAGTGTGTGATCACAGGAGAGCTGGGAAAAGCATTGTGTCGGTTCAAAGGGGCCCAGCAAGTCAGACTGGAAAAGCGAGAAGGTCTTAAAAGCACAGTCTGTAATGCTAAAAGGGCATTCTTGGTCAATGCATTTACTTTAAAACTCAAAGCCTGATTGTTTGTCTCAAGGTAATTCCTTGGGCTTATTAGGCTCAGATGAGTCTGGTGAATTTTTGTTATATCAGACCTCCAGGAAACAAAAAGAACTCATTGCTGAAAGCTGTGGATGAACAATTGCGTCACTGAGTCTTGAAAATGAAAAAGTTAAAGAGTTTTGTTTTAGGCAGCTGCTAACAAGTAAACAAGAATATTTAATTTTGTCTTATGTCCATGCAATAGTCAGTTTTTGAAACTTTTGGGTTAAGGGACATTTTGTACACACCATCATTAAAACATTTTGTGTCTATAAGCAGGGCCAGCACAAGGGGTTTTTAAGATTTAATCTTATCTAAAAAATAAATACAATTCAGCAAGGATTCTTTAAATTGGTCAAAAGTGACAGTTTAAACATTTACAGTGTTACAAAATACAGTGGAATCCGGTTATGTCGACGACCTCGGGGGTTGCAAAAAAGCGTAAAGATAACCGAGGAGCGAGATAACAAACAGCCAATATGGCGATTTGTTTGATGAAGTGATTGGCATGCTATAAAAATGTACATACACTGTAAATGTTTGCAAACAACAAAAGGCATATGTGCACCAACTAACAGCAGAGATTGTAACAGCTACTTTGTTTATGTTGGAATATACCTTTAAGACAGCATGTGTAGTTGTGTGCACACTGTTCTGGTGTGAGCGCGCACGGGGAGGAGAGTGTTTTTGAGTGAGGAGAGAGATGGCCGCTCTACCGCTGACTGTTATATAGCATAATCTACTGTTTCCATTTTCCTTTTTTTATTTGTGATGTTTGTCGGAGTGTTTTCTTTTTCCTGGTTTGTACTTGCGCTCTTTACATGTTTGAGAAGAGTGTGAAACCCATCTACAAAGCTTGTGTGACCAGTTTAATCGCCTCAAGTTCTTTCATTTCCATTTAACAGCCGGTGCAAGATTTACCAGTTTAGAATAAAAACCACCTTCGATTCTCGATACAAACCTTTAATTATATTCTTCTGCAGTTTGGTGGTTCAACTTCAAAAACGTTGGCATAACTGGGTTGCCGGGCTCGAGATAAGTGGGTTCCACTGAACTTATGATTTAAAATAAATGCAACATCGGAGAGCATAATATATATATATGTTCTATAAGTTCTTTCAAAAATCCTACCAAACCCAAAACTTTCAATGGTAGTGCATTTCTACTCTTATTTTTTGCCACTACCATTGCTATGTGCAGCTATTTGAATGAGCTACCACTAGTCAATTATAGTGGCATTATTAAATTCAGTTCCATCCGGACACTGGCTGGTCATGTTACATATCAGTCATTCGGTCTTTTCCAGATTAAGTGGACTGTTTCCAGCCAGGATATGGTACAATGTGCACCAGACTGATTAAAAATATATCACCATAATAATTGTGTCAATTACACCAGTTAATATTCAAGTTAGGATAATGCATCAAGACAACCCAGTCCCTGCAGGCAAATGCTAAACTGATCTAATTTTAGAAGCACAATTAAGCCTTGTGCTGTATAGACTGTGAAAACCACTTTATGGACACAAACCACAATGTCCACTATTCACAGTGAATCCTCAAGAAAAATGAATCTTTTATGAGGCCCTCTGTATCTTTCACTGTGTGAGAGTTCAAAACAGACACCTGGAAATAACGTTTAAGATTATTTTTAAGCCAACAGGTGAATAAACAAACATGCAAACTTTACTGACGCCTATCTCTTTCAAGTACCAGATGGCACATGAACCTCTTTCCTGGTCAAAATCACTAACCATATAAAACACTTGTAGGATGATTAGCAAATCATCAAGACTACTAGTTAAACAGATCGTAGTTGATCCATACAGACCAGACCCCACAGTTCGGCATTTTGCAGATAAATCACCAAGTTATCTGCAGATGCATTTGCATTTTGCAGATAAATCGCCAAGTTTCACCGTCAATTCGGTACTCACATGCTGTTATCCGAGCGCACAGCCGCACATATCTGAAGAGCACACAGAGAGACATGTTTCAGATAGCGAGTGACCAGCAAACCGGTTCCTCTTTTGCATCTCCAATGTGTGAATGATGGTGATGATGATGGGGGGATATGACGACTCAGGATGAGGAAATCTGTGCCAACACCATCTGGGAGAATGGCCAGTAACCATTCTTGATATGATTAGTGCATAAATACTCTCATTTACAAAGAATAACAGGTCTTACCAGAACGTATAGCTGACAACGTGTTTAGAGAACGTGATTAACAACCTTTGTGCCCATGAGATCATCTCAGAGTACCAGCCAATGCTGTGGCTTTACAAACATACAATGGAACAGAATAATCAACACTAGAAGAAACATGATGCTTGGAGGTAAATGTATCATCTATTAAATTGGATACAAATACGAAAAAAGTAGAGGGTGGTACTTGCAACATCGAGGTAATGGGTAAGATTCACAGGGAATGCATAAGCTCATCAAATGTGTACAACGAATACAACCGCTTTGAATAAAAGCATCTGCCAAATGTGTAAATACAAATTTAACACAATCAACATGTTTTGAGAGGCTTCCTCACCAGTTTGAAATAAAGCTGGCTTTTGTAAACTGCTCATGATCGTGTTTTCCTGTGAGAAACTGCGCCAAGGAGGTCACTGCAATTATCAAGATTTCAATCCAGCTACGTTTCTCCTTTTGCTGCTAACAGGAAAAGACCCAGACTCAGCTTTTCTAAACAGACGGTAATCTTCAGCAGATTATCTTAATGGATCTCCTCTTTCCATATGCTGATTTAGGACACGGAACAGCGAAAGACTCCGCTGAGCGATACCACTGCCCAAGAACAACAGCAGCATTTCAAGCACAAGGTCACTGTGTTGAAATGTGCTCCTGGCTGTAGGCCATCCTCCTGATATTTGCAAAATATGCACTGCCCTTTATTTTATCACATGTCAGAGAAAATAGATCTATACTATAGATATTTACTACTTATTTGTGTAGATTCAGCTTTAAATGGATCTTTTTTCCGTGGTTTTCAGAAGCGAAAGTCATCATTGTTTCCATTCACCATTATAGAAGTTCACCCAACAATGAAAAATATCATTTTTGCATTCTTATTTACCCCAAAATCAAAATAAATCCACGAGAGCAGGTCTATGACCTTGCAAAAGAGGAAAAAATATAGAGCGATTGATTAGAGTGGTCAGAAGAGACGTCAAATTTGCTGTCATTCCTTTATGTCGGGTTCAGACTACACAATATTTGTGTCTGTTAAGAGTCACTATCTGGGTTTCCTTTCAAATGTGAAGCGAATCTTTTCAAAGTTCACAAATGCTAATTAGGCATGTTTCCATCAAGTGGTTTGAGTAGATGACGGTGGTGTTGGTAACCTAGTAACCAACAATATATCAAACACCATCAGCGGAAACAGACAATTAGTCAAGTGGGTTTAATGTTCGCTACGACAGAAATTATTTCGGCAAATGCATCTCCATCTCCCGTTAACTCAAGTCAAAAACCACCTCAAGCGAGCGTAATACATTTTGTTGCAAATTAAGGCTATTCCCCAATAAATATGCCATTTCCATCAGTCATATCTGTTGCGATACTTCAAAATGTGCATAAAAACAAGGTGATGGAAACAGCTACGGTGTCAGATTATAAAACTCCTAAATTCTTGTGTTGTGGCCAAGAAACAAGTCAGACTAAACATTGCTTCCCAACCAATTATCACTTGCCATCTTTAACGGCATGCGTCAAATAGAAGGCGGAGCTAGTGATTGATTTCAGGAAAACAAGAGCTACCGAATTATTAGCTAGCTTAAATGCTAATTCCAACATTCACTGGGTTTCTGAAGTGCCTCTGTTATTGTTTGCCAGCATTTATCTTTTTTCACTCAGTCATGGTAGTCCCTATTGGTCAGAATCACGGATCTGAAGGAACCTGCTGTGGAGAAAAAACTAAAAAAAGCTTTCTGTTGCTTTCACACCGTGAAGCATCACTGACGTGGCGTCGGTTGTTTTCCACCATGACACCCTTTACTAGATAAAGCAAAGTCTTGCGTACCGACACCCATTCTATTATAATAGCATGAAATTAACAAAAAAACTCCATCTTTCCTCTATGGCACACTATAAACAATCACACATTGAGTTGTGATTCAGAAGATCAGTGAGATTTTTTTCCCCGGCTTTATCGAGTGACTAAATCATTACTGACCTAATCTTCATTGTGGAGCCGTCTATGAAAGGGCTTGATTCTCCTATGGGAGACAGTGGATGTGGTTCTTTGAATGAATGTGGCACAGCAGTCAAACATACAATATGTTTCATTCAGTCTGGCAGATACTGAAGCACAAGACTTTCTAAATGACTCTTTCTATAAGAGTTTAGGATAGTTCAGCCTAAAGCTTTTGAGTGAATGTCACTTCTATCAGGAAATGACACTGGAAAATGTCACAACCGCCACAGGAAATGACACATTTTTGTATTGTAAAAATATATCGGAGGTATTCAAAACCAAAATAGAATAAGCTGAAGGTTTGAAAGATCATTTAGTTTCTAAATAAAGTATCTTTGTGGGTGGTGTGGTACAGATGTGGGTAACAGAAACCATTCAAGTGGTACATTTTATTTAAGTCTAAACGATTAAATTCATGAGACCACTAGTGACTATTCTATGGACAGTCTTAATTTTATAAAGTGAGTAATAAAATAAAATCTCATTTACATAACTAAAATGTTGGTAGTTTTTATGTTACCCAGATCATGGGTCAGACGTAACAATTCAGGAATTAAGTAATTTATCGTAGACTTCTGCAACCTCTTCAGGAGAGTACAGTTCTCAGCTCCTTTTCTGTATTTCGTTAAATTTTGCAAAGCAACGTAGAGGGGCATGATGTTTGCAACTTACTCGAGTGTTGCGTTGGTCTTTTGATGAGGTGGAAATGCTTGATGCCATACAATTTTATACAAATAGACAATATAAACGTTGAAATGCTCCTCAGAGCTGTTCACTGTTTGTTTAAGGGCAAGTTATGAAGTCTGAAGTTCCCACGCTGAACAGAATAAAAGCACCGTTACGGTGGAAATGGGATAACGGGGACCGTTTGATTACACTTGAATTACTTCTAAATGTTACATTTTTACTGCTAAAATTTGTTAAAAGAAATTCAATGTAGGCAAGATATATTAAAACAATATAAAACTGTAAAAAACAGCATTACAGTAAAAAATGAATCAACTCAACATGTGTTCTGTCATTCATTCACCTGGCCCTTGGGCTAAAAACAACCCAAATTTTTACAATCTAAAAAGAAACATTTTGTTGTGCTTAAAGCCTTAAATTTAAATGCCAATGTCCCAAAGCATTGCTTTCAACTGATTAAATTTTTCACAGGGAGCGATATAGCTTCCACATTGTCATGGAAAAGAGTGAGGCTCTTTTCATTTGCTTCTGGAGCAGCAAGGGGCCAAATCTGGGTCAGAGGTTTCTTTGGGAAACCAAGAGTAATCTGGGGAGGAGTTAGAAACACTTTCAGAGTGGATGCTAAAAGCATTTTAGCCTTTGAAGGCAGACTGGAGGCAATAAACCTTCCCACACACACACACATGCACAGGAAATCAGTAGTTAACACCTAACTGCAAATGTAAACTGTAAAAGAAACAGCCACACAGATCAGATTTTGAGACCCACCAAAGCAGAGGCATTCACATTTCGAACAGGATTGTGTTTACATCGTTCCATGAATGGCTTCTCTCACAAATCCTTCATAACTAGCCGACCATGTGATGAATTTATTGGCAGTAAGCCACAATGAGAGACAGCTTGTGTTTCCTGCCTGGCCTGACGACAGAACGGCCTCGTCAGTCTGTGTCGCACCATGCAAACAAGCTGACAAAACAGATTAGCAGCATCCCTGCTCTTGCTTCCTGTGCGCCCAACGACATCCCTGAGAATGACACGCTAGGATGATTCAAATGATTCAACAAACACCAGCACAACAATGATCAAAAATGGAAATGTTTCCAGTGCTCCCCCCACGACATGAAGAGGCTAGTCACGATTTTCTCCAACCTCCCCCACAGTCAGCCTGGGGAGTGGGTGTGGGAAAGCATGCAGGGGTTTTGTTTTTCAAATTTTCACTTCAAGCCATGTTCAACCCGCATTCCCACTACAAGGCAAATGAACAACCATATTCTGATGTTTTTTAATAAAACAGTGGTTAAAACTGTTGAAATCAAAACAGTGATTCTTTTAGTCCGCATCTGTTAAAGTCAAAATTTGTCCACGGAAGATAACGTCACACTAGTTCTCAAACAAAATTCTTTGTGTGAATGTTTTTCTCAGAAGAGAGAAAAAAACTGTACAAAAGCTGTCACTGGCGTGTTACCCTTTCAAATGGCTCTAATATGTGCCATTAAGGTACTAATGTGTACAATTTAGGTACTAATATGTACCTTTTATAGTAGGTGTGTCAAATCCTGTTCCTGGAGGGACACTGCCCTGCAGAGTTTGGCCTCAACCCCAACGAAACACACCTGAATCAAGGTCATCAAGGTCTTCAGGATTACTAGAATCTTCCAGGCAGGTATTTTGGGACAAGTCAGAGCTAAACTGCAGGACGTTTGCCCTCTAGGACTAAGACTGGACATGCCTGCTTTAAGGATAATAAATAAGGCAAAAAGAGGAGTACTGCCCTGAGGACAGATTTTGTACTTTTTTTGTTCACAGGGGTTAATTTGTGTTATCCAATCTAATTATAAATACAATATCCTTCCACATTAGCAAGAAGCAAATTATGGTTTGTGACTTTAGTTGTGTCAACACTCGTTCTTTATTTACTTTTCCATCTCAACACTTTTTTGAGAAAGAATTGACAAAAGTTTAAAATTGCAATGAAATAACGGAAGTAGTAACATTTTCTTTTAAAAAGGTGATGCACATCGGAGTGAAATGGATTATCCAAAAAAATAAATAAAAGAGGGGACTTCTGTTCGTTGTTTATTAAATGGATGGAGTCAGATTTTAGGAAGGCAAGGAATTCTGTAAGGAATGCAAGCTTACGGTCGATTTTAAGAAGGGGCGAGGGTCAAGCTTGATATTGTCCAAAAACATTTAAAGTATAAAATATTTGCATTGATGTATAGTTTTATTTCAGGTCGAAAGAGACAAGCCCACTTCCTGTTTTAATTAAAAAAAATGTCAACACAGGAAAGAAACTGCGCTTGACAAACAATTTTATAAAATAAGTTTGTAGAAAAGTTTGATTTTGTTGAATCTGGTGCTTGGAAAACATTTGTTTGAGCTACTTTCCAGTAGCTCCAACAGTAGAGTGTGGCGCGTGCAATGCCAAGGTCATGGGTTCGAGTCCCAGGGAAAATAAGACCTGATTAGAGCTACACGTAAATACCGGTACCCGCGAGCTCTTTCTAATCTGCGCACGTGCGAACATTTGCCCGCTCTCGACTGCTGTTTTTGCTCGCGGGAGCACTCTTATTTTTGTCAGTCGTGGGGCCAGGCTTGCTCTTGTAATAGTAACATCAAACGTCATATGTTAGTTCCCTTTTTTCCAGAGGTCAGTTGGATTGGACGCCTGTGATTGTCAATCTAGAGCTGAGGCAAATATACGATTCAGTCACATTGCATAAATTGTATTAATATTGATTTGTTGTAATTTCACGTGTCCCAGTCGGGTGATTTAAGACCAAACTATACTTTATACAGGTTTTCTAGGATTTCTTATAAGTAAATGCACAGGTACGACCGTCACCCTAGCCCCTCTGTCAATTTTAAGAAACCAATGTGGCCCGCAAGACAAATAGTTTGCCCACCCCTGGCTTAGAAAGAAACAGGAATTTTATACCCATTCCCAACTCTGAATGGAAATCATATACCTTAGTATATAACATTTCCCAAGCTACATTTAGGCTAATCAAATTGTAGCAGACAACCTAGTGGCAGCACACTCAAGTTAGCCTTATGTGCCCTCCTCATCCGCTGGCAGGTCTGTCCTCACCCAAACAAACCCAGAGCTCCAGTCTCATCCATCATCCAGCTGACTGGACCTCCCCATTTCACAGCTTGGCTTGCATCCACGACAATTCGTGAGAAGCACAGCTCAAACTCCCACAGTCCTGGCCTTTGTAAACATGCAAGGCATGCTTTTCTAATGTAATACCCACTGTTGGCCAATGACAATTGTTTGGGGATAGGAAAGGGTGAGGTTCAACTAGAAAATTAGATACCGATTCAGTCTACTTGAGTTCACAAACGGAATGGTGGCCCCAAGAGTGATCTGCCAACATGAAAGAAATAGTCTTATATTTACTGTTATCAGTCATTATTGTTGACACTCCATTGGGCCCTTTCATTATAAATCTATATATTTGATCATACTAACAACATAAGACTTAAATGTAATTTTTACACACTGATACAAATAATAATAATAAATGTGTCTTGAGCAGCAAATCATCTTATTGGCATGTTTTCTGAAGGATCATGTGACACTGAAGACTGAAGTGATGATGCTGAAAATTTAGTTTTAGCATCACAGGAATAAACAACAAAAAAAAACAATAGAAAACAACTTTTTAAAATGATCAGAATAATTAGCAATTTGATTGCATTTTTTAACAACTAAATGCAGCCTTGGTGAGGAAAGAGACATTATTCTTTATCTGTACTTAGAGTAAAAGGTTTAGAAATTTTTATTTGAAAATTTTTTTTTTTTGAAATAATTTATGACCAAGCAAGAACAACTCCTGTATATTGTTAAAGCTAAAAAATAAAATTGAAGATACAGCCACAAAAAAAAAACCTCATATTTACTGACAGACCCAAACCCCTGTAAGCGCAGTAGTGCAACTCCTGTGTTAAACATGGCCAAGACTCTTTACCCAAACTATCTTCAGTCCACGCATTTATTGCATTAGCTTGCAACTTCACATTTCTTGACAGAATCTGCAGAGCAACATTAACAACCCGTCATCTCACCCTGTGTTCCAACCCCAGCAGTCCCCAACAACTGAATATTCAGGCAGCAGCATCAATAAATAATGAATCCGTGTTAAAAGCGAGCCTGCCTTTGTTCTTTTTAATGGAAACAGATCATCCGAAGTAAAAATACAGAGCTGAAATTCAAAATAGGACGAAGTTCACAGAGAAGTTCACAAAGGAAACCCCAAGTGAGGCATCAGGAGTGAGCTTAATCTCTAGTGGCCGAACAAGATGACATCTCTAGTTAACTCCAATCCTATGAACGAGCACCATTCAATGGACAGCAGGTGTCCTCTCGCTCTTCCTCTCCCCCATCCTCAGCTGTGCTGTCTGTTATCATTCACTATGTGTGCTTTGACTCCAAGACAAATGTCACAGAGAACAGGCTGCTAGTACAATCTGCTTGAGCATTCTGTCCATTTTAAATGTGCATGATTAAGAAAAGCCAAAAAGATTTTCTCCATTGTTGGTCAAATCAGTAAAATTAAGAAGCCTGTAATAGAATTGAATTATTTATTTATTTTTAGCAATAAATCCTTTAAAAGTAATATTTTTGTATAATGTAGTGGAAAATTCACATATGTTTTTGTGCCATAAAATGTAATATAACCAGCAAAAATGATTGTTAATGTGCAATGATTTTATACTAACATACATACATAATGCTCTAAATCTAATATATTCTTTAGCTGAAAACAGTCCAAATAGTCTACATTTTGATTTTCCTGTATATTGACAAAATAAATAAAACAACCCTTTGAGTTAATTGAACTGCTAATAGATAAAATGAAGAATGCACAACTATTTGGCACTGAAAAAAGGGCACTTGTCATTATTATAAAATATCTAGTGGCTCTTCCATTCAAGCGTATGATATTTGATTTCTTATGTACTTATTAATCTTTAGAAGCATATGTAGTTATTAATCCTTATCCTTAGACGAAGGCAAGCTTATCAATATAACTGAATGTTCTGTTTCTGTTGTATGTTGCTTGCAAGCACAGACCCAAACTGTACCTAGCACACAAAGAATACGTTATGTTTAATCATTAAGCGTGACGAGCTGATCTGAGAAAAAGCAAGGTAGGGGCTTAGAAAACTGTATAAAAAGTAATGAAACTTTATGCTCTTTGCCTTCACATGCTTAGATGTTGTCTGTGTGTGTAAATGCCTTTCTTGCAAAAAATAAAGCTTTAAGATTGTTACACCTTTCGAGAATCTCACTTGTGCTTTATTGAAAAACATTTAGGAAAATAATTTCCACCACAGCTTCTAGAAGGCTCATGTGTTTTCTCTACTGCTATATACACACCTGATGTCAATGGCATTTGAAAGGAATGGGATAGACCCCTCAGCATATCTGTAAAAACAAAATATTTGCTTCATCCGAGTCTCTTGTGCTTAAGACTGCTCCTTCCATGTTGTTTCAAGACATTCTTCCAAGCCTGTTGTCTCAGTGAAACAGCTGACAGTCTATCCTGGGTGTTATGACTCAGAAGCACTGAATTCTCTAAAATCACCGTCACTTCTTGGGCAACTTTTAACATGAGACCCACTTTTCAGTAAAAAAGCCGGAAGATAAGCAAGAACTGAACATAATGTTGGCTGTCAGCTTGTAACTGCTGTCTAAATCAACACACTCATTCTTGCCTTGATCTAGTTCCTCTACCACTCTACTAGCTTCTAGTTGAAAGAGAAATGATTCTCATCATCATGTGATACACTGGCCCCAAGACAGTGTCTAGACACTTGGAAACATTAAGTGACACTTAAAAAATTTACGCCAAAGTTTGAAACTGTATGCATCGTGAAGTCAAAACTACATTGACCACACCTAAAATAGTTCAAACAATCAACAAAAACACTACAGTACCCAATCAGTCATTAGCCGGCAGCAATGTCACAATGTAGCCTACGACTGGTTGCTCACGGAAGCTAAGCGGGGCTGAGTGTGGTCATTTTCCTGGATGGGACTGACTTGATTGCTGCTGGAAGTGGTGTTAGGAGGCCAGCAGGGGGTGCTCACCCTCTGGTCTATATGGGTCCTACCGCCCCAGTATAGTGACGGGGACACTGTACTGAAATGAGCACCATCTTTCGGATGAGACGTTAAACCGAGGTCCTGACTCTCTGTGGTCATTAACAATCCCAAGAGTAGGGGTGTAACCCCGGCATCCTGGCCAAATTTGTCCATCATGGCTTCTTAATCATCCCCATTCTCTGATTGGCTTCATCACTCTGTCTCCTGTCCACCAATAAAGCTGGTGTGTGTTGAGCGTTCAGGCGCAATATGGCTGCCGTCGCATCATCCAAGGGGATGCTGCACTCTAGTGGCGGTTGAGGAGATTCCCCCCTTCCATAAGCGCTTTGAGAGACTTTGATAAAGCGCTATATAAATGTAATGAATAATTATTATTATTACTACCCAAACAAATTACTCAGTACTACCAGTACCAGTCCATGTTAAACTGCAAAACCAGTAGTAGTGCGTACCGGCAAATTCAGTACCCACTGATAGATGCTACTTTCAAACATATTCATTCTTGTTTGTTTGAGCTCTCACTGAGCATCAAAGGTTTCTATAAGCGTTGAGCGTTGTAGCTGATCACAATCATATCTGTTGAGTGCATGAATGCAATAGAGCTAACCAGTAAGATTGTTTTGTTCCTGTCATTATAACCAGTACAATGCAAACTAGATTCGTTGCACAATTAAAATAGCTCTTTTTTTATGTGATGGGAGGTATCAGAAAAAGTAAACTGAGATATCTAGAAAAAAAAACATTTACAAGACATCAAATAGCTGTGACTGTACACAGCTAGATTGGCCACCTTATTTATAGGTGCAAAAAAATCATGATTATGTGCCTATAGACCTGAAAATATACTGTACCACCTGGCTTCTCACCATCATTCAAACGTTGCTCTCTGCATTTGCTTGGGTTGATGGTGATGGCCAGGCACAATTATGGGTTTTTTACGCATTAGTATTCTAAGGTACCAACTGGATAAACCAAACACTCCATACAGTCAATAACAGTGAAGGCCAAATTTGATTTTAGGAGCTCTGATTAGATGTAGTCACTAGGCTGATGGCACTCCTGGCTTGTCTGTAGGCCATCTGTTGTCTCTGTGATGAAAGCCAACAGCCAAGTGGTTCAAAGGGGTGATCAGAAGCCAACCTTCGACAGCCACCCCTGGGTGTGTTCAGCATTAGAGACATGCAAGCATTAACAATAACAATTATGAAGTCATCATAAAGAATGATTGATCGCTATTGCCATTTTATGGCACCAAGAAATGTGCACGTGTAAAAAGCTGCGTAATCTCTATAAAAGATAAGCTACCCATTAACTCGAGCTAAAATCAACAGTCTGTTCTGGTCCTGTAATGCGACAGGCAAAGAGATGTTTTACACTGAATTATCAGGGTTTCTTAAGTCTTCCTGGGAAGTTCAAGTTTTCAAATTGGAAACTTGCAATTGTGATGTCAGGTGCGTTTGAATTAAGTTTGGTTGGAGTAAATTGATGATGTACCTTTGCATGGATAGAGTTTTACAAAATGATGAACAAAGAATGAGCATGGTGCGTTTTTGCTTTTTTGTCATTATAAAAAAAAAAAAAAATCACACACAAACACAATTTTACCATCAACAACAGACATATCCATTGCGCCATTATCTCGCTGAAACACCCCAACACGCAAACTACTATAGAGCAGGGAAGTATCTGATTTTAGGATGAAGTCAATAGCATTTCTGAATGGAATTTTGGTTACATTTCTTAAACAATGTCTGGTTAATACAAGCTTCAGATACAATCACATTTTATTCTACAACATTAATACTTCATTACCCCACTTGTGATTTAAGCCGTAACGTGTCTTGAAAAGGCGATTGTTAAGTGGCTAATTGAATTGAGACTAGAGGCCATAGGGGAGATTAAATGTCATCACGTCAAACAGGTAATCTCAGTCCTCTTTTACAGCCTTGTTGTGCTTATAATTACACTCTTACATACTTTTCTAATTTAAACTTGTTGGGAAAATGTTTAAAGTTAGTTACTTTATAGACTGCCTCTAGCTTTTTACTTCTGGCGAATGCATTTAGGCTTCAAAATTCAGTTGTGTTCATTAAGGAAAATTAAATTTATGTCCAAAATGTAGAAGTCACAGAGCAAATTTTTTGCGATAATCCAAAAGCCAATGAAACAAAATCCTATTTGGTTTTTGTGGAGGGACTGGTTGGCCTACGAAGGTACATTCTACCTGCACCTCTTAACTTACCGCTTGGATTAGGGTGCCGGTGTCATAGTAGTAAATGAGTAGCAAAATGTGACACAAAAGTTGTGTGAATGTGACCCATTCAGTGTTTTAGTTCATTAAGCATTTCTTCAGGTTATAGAATTTACCCATAAAAACAAACATTTTGACACCAATTCTCTCACTACTGTGCTGGAAAGCGCAAAATGGAAAGCGACGGGTGCTGTGCCAAATTTCGACTCCCAGCCAAATTATAATCTCATTGAATCTAAGCAATTTGATAATAACTAGCTAAACGCATTACTTTATTGGCATGCCTGTTAATAAGACGATATTGGCATTTGTTCTGTTCTTAATTCGTTCTACTTAAACCGTGGCTGTGAAGGTCTTTACTAAATTTATACTTTTTTTTCCCCCATGTACACGTCTCTTATTGACTTGAATGTGACAGTGAAGCAGGAAGTGCATCTCTGTCTCAATCTCTCCTATCCTCTTTTCTCTTTTAGTAACCAGCTCTTTCAATGTCTGCGGGTCTCAACATCTAGACTGAGCCTACACTTGATCCGGATACGTTTCCGGTATTCTTAGCCATCTGTCCGAATCATAATTTGACTTTAGATGTCGACAGAATTGTAACTCACTTTACATTTCAGTTTCCGAATGTTCAACTGGGAACTAATAATCTGGCAGGGGTCAAAGTTCAACACAACACCTGTTTTGCTCAAAGTGACACACAAAACTTGATGTTTTGGCAGCTTTAGGAACTATTTTAGTGGATATATAAAAACTCACCAGTCAATGTATGTCTCAAACAAAGAAATTAATGACTGATTATCACTGTTATGTACCTTTCCAACACGAAACACTTCATATTACAGAAAAGCATGCCATCTCTAAGTGTGGCATTACCGATGTTACACTAATGCATGTACTTGCCTGCTGGTATGAGGAGTCCTCTGGGCGAAAATCACTGCTGGTTTGTTCAAATTGCAGATTAAAGTGAGGCAGTCTGTGAAGCAGGTTGACCCACCACGGAGGAGAGTAATTCACAACGGCTGCCATAATCTTTTTGACAAGAGAAACTAAAGCAGGAAGTTTAAAACTTCTGTCAGGGTTTAAACAATGTCATTAGACTACAAAGTGACGCATAAATCCGCTCTTCCCTGGAAAATATCCATCTATCGTCCTTCGCCTATAGTGATATGGAGCTAAACGCGATTAGTTGTTTAAATCGCTTGCAGAGAAACCGAAAGCTGCTTCTAAAGTAAAACGAGGGGTTTAACCAACATGTAGCGGTTAAAGAGCTGATTATTTGGAGAATCTACTCTGTTGAGAAGCGTCCGGTTGTATAAAACAGGACTTGAGCTTTTCTTTCCCTACCGGCTGACTGATAAACACAAGGGAAGCGTGTATTACAAGCTCTTACTTCCCCTTCCCAAGCTTCCTATTGTTTAAACGCATGATTACAACTACAAGCTTGCACACCATAAACCCCTGAGATAGCCGTTCATTTAGAGATGAAACCTTCCGAGATCCTTCAGGTTGTTCTCGAGATGTATCTCCCCTGCTTTGGCCGAGATCAATGCCAAGCGTTTGTCTGCGGCTCCGTCATTCCCACGGGTGGAACTCCTCCGTCCTTTTGTCCTTATTAGTCCTAAATGACCGGGGAAGGTGTTGATGAAGTCGAAACGTCCGTGTGTGGGTTAGCGGACGCCACGCGACTCCTCCCTGCCGACGAAACTCGGACAGATGATCTCGAACCAGCGTCAGTGAAGAACAACCAAGCAACGAGACCGGTGATGCCCACCGCAACAAACTCACGCTGAGACAGTGGAGGTTTATCACGGTGTGAGACAACTGTTGTGAACACTGCCATCTAGTGTTCAGACACAATAACACAACACATGTGGGTTATCTTGGAGAAACTCCTGTTATGATCGAACTTCTCGTGTTGCATTAAAATGGGAATATTCTCTTTTTATCATTATTTTAAGGTTCCTTAGGAAGAGGAGGCTGATTATTCTTCTTGAAAAATATAAATTGTATTTATTTAGTAAAATGAATTGACTTAAATTGATTTATAGAAATTAAATTACTGTAAATGTATACGTAATGTTTTGCATTGTAGCCAATGCATATAGAAGACCACAAATCATGGCTGAAACATTGCATTCACAGCATCCGCTAACAATTATACATTGATGCGTTTATAGCTGATTTTTTATTTTATTTCATACCACCTGATCTGTCACCAAAGCCAAGGAGACGTTTTACCTGTTACACTATAAAATTTTTCAACCCACTAAAATATGAAAACTATGGTTAATTGCCTTAGGTTAAGTAAAAAGTCCTGGCAAAGTCAACAAATTGAACCTGAAGTTTTTAAAGGGATAGTTTAAAGAAAATTGTGTCATCGTTTACTCGTCCTCGTGCGGTTTTAGACCTGTATGAGGTTCTTTTTTTCTGTTGAACACAAAAGATGATCGTTTGAATGTTGGGAACCAGCTGGTTGGCCTCCTTGACCTTATAGTAGGGTAGAAAGACAAAAAAAAAATCACTATGGAAGACAATGGATACCATCAACGGTCTGGCGATGGCAATTTATATTTATATAGCACCATTAAATACAATCCAAATTGACCAATGTGCTTTAAGTAAAAAGCAGAATAGTACGAATCAAAACACAGAACAAATAACATAATAGTTAAAAAAAAATAGTAAAAATAAATACAAGAGTGCTTCAACATTAAAACAATGGTAAGATACAATGCAAAAATGCTTCATCATTGATTATATGCCTTATCAAACAAAAATGCTTTTAAATTAGAATTAAAAACAAATAACGATAAAACTAGTCTAACAGAAAGTCATTCCAGAGTCTGGGGGCAACTACCGAGAAAGCACAATCACCCCTTCAGCCTTGACTTAGATGAACAATAGTCCTTGGATGGATGTCCGGAGTGCTCTGGTTGGATGGGTCTCAGGCAGTACATCAGAAAGGTAAGAGCCGTAACCTTTACAAGAAACAAGTCTGTAAACAAGAAGTACTCATACTCAGGCTGAATGAGATCCATGTGAGGTTTATTAAAACAAAGCAAGTTCAGAGTAAAAACAGGGATGGGTCAAAATACCAGGGCAAATAACAATATTGACAGAGCAGTAAACATAGTCATGACAGGCAGAGGATCAGGGCAGGCAGCAAACCGCAACAGAAGCTGTCCAGGAAAACACAAGAGGTAGGCAGGGAGGAAATAACCATACAAGTTAATCCAAGGCAGAATCGACCATGGGCAGAACAACACAGGGAATAATAACATTCAGAAATGTAGTCAATGCAAACAAGGAGTGATCGCGCACACAAGGGGTTTAAATAGTCTGAATGATGAGGAGCAGATGTGCATTATCAGACCAGGTATGTGGGCTCTTGGGAATTGTAGTCCAAACTAAATGTTAGAACTCAGGCAAGTGAGACCTCTGGTGGCCATTTGAAGAATCTTCTCCGGCGTTCCTGGCAATAATGCACTGGCTACCAATGTAAGGAATAAAAAGAAAACTGGAGTGACATGATCCCGTTTATGAGCACCTGCCAGCAGTCTAGCTGCCGCCTTTTGAACTAATTGTAATTTGGGACAAATTTGAATTACGGTAATCCAGCCTGGAAGAGGTAAAGGCTTGGATTACCTTTTCAAAAAAAAAAAGAAAGAAATGTCTTTACTTTTGATAAAAGTGGAAGCTGAAAACCCCCACTGAATTTATCTGCCTATCAAATTTCAAAGATTCATCAAACACAAATTTCATATTTTTCACCCATGGCTTCACACAAGACAACAGCCCAACAAGGTTTAGACAACCAGGCTTTTTACATCTGACAAACAGGCCATACGAGTCTCCGAACCATTGGAATTTCGCTTTCAGAGGAGACAATTTGGGTGTCATCAGCATAACAATGGAATGGCAGCCCATATTTCCTAAGACAGAACCAAGTGCGAGCATGTATAGAGGAAAAAGGAATGGGAACCAAAATGGATCCCTGGGGAACCCCAAAGGATAACACAGCATTTATAGAAATATTACCAACTTCTGTTGGTAAAATAAGTTTTGAACCACTTGGACTCACACCACTGACACTGCCTTTAATGCCTGCACAATGTTCCAAATGGGTAATAAGAACAGCATGATCTACTGTATCAATTGAAGCAGTAAAATCTAAGAGCACAAACACAGTTTAATTGCCAGAATCACAAGTTATTACTACATCCTTAAAACAGAATATCCTATTTTGTGTTCAAAAGAAGACAGAAACTCATACAAGGGAACAATTTGAGGGTGAGTAATTTTATTTTTTGGGTGAACTATCCCTTTATTGCATGTCCTCAAAGGTAAAAAACTACCATAAAAATGACCTTTGACCATAAGCTTAAGGAATTAAAACCTATGTATAATTCATTTTGTTAGTTTATTACCCATTCATGGCAGTAAATTAATATCTGAATTCTGTCTCTGACAGCCAAAACATGTTCTCAAAGCAAGCCTAAATGAAACCTAAAATTGTGTGCTGGTTTTGGCTATACTGAATAGAATATGCAATTCACCAAAGAATAAATAAAGATAAATAAAGATAGGATGGAAAAACCCAAAAAATAATTGGTGTTAAATTGAAGATGTCAATGTCAATGTAGAGTATAATTAACATTAGTAATTATTGAATGGTTGGTTCTTAAAATAGAGTGAAAGTCTGTTTGAATATAATGTGAGGGTTTTGAAGGACTCTGACACTACTAATGAGCAAGAATGATAAATATTATAAAATAAGGTTTTGCATTGCATTTTTTTTAAGTTGCATCTTAAAAATACACATTATATAGTGATTTTATATTTATGTCAAATCTGGCAGGAGAATCCAGAATCCATCTATCTTACAAATGTATCTGATGCAGTGAAATTATGAACCTATACTTTGTGATTCAACAGTTGCATAATTTCAGTGCCATCACAAATACTGGTAACTGTAACAGTCTAACTCATTTTGGTAATAAGCAACAGTACATTACAGGCTAGTGGATAACTAGTGCTGTAGCAGCCAACTTTAGAATTAATGCCTTGATTGAGTCTAAATAATTGTGCCTTTTCACTTTAATTTCCACTATGGAGACTCTGGGACCAAAATGATATGTTTACATGAGCTAAGCTGTGCAAGTCATTTTGAGCTTTGGCATTTAAAGGGATAGTTCACCCAAAAATGAAAATTCTGTCATTGTTTGCTCACCTTCAAGTTGTTGAATTTATTTCTTCTGCTGAACACAAAGGAAGATACTTTGAAGAACGTGGGTAACCAAACAGTTCATGGGCCTCATTCACTCCCATAGTATTTTTTTTTCTTCAGAAAAGTCTATGGCGCCTATCAACTGGTTACTCATTGTCTTCAAAATGTTTTTTTTTTTTTTTTTTTGTGTTCAACAGACTAAATCAACTCATACAGGTTTGGAACAACTTGAAGGTGATTAAATGATGACAGAATGTTCATGTTTAGGTAAACCATACCTTTAAAATTAACAGAGAAAGTATAATTATATGATAACAATATGCTATATGCTGTAAATGTGAAAGAAATGTTAATATAGATAAAAAATGTAGTTTTTTTTAAAAAGTAGGTCTCAAGGAATTAAGACTCCTAATTCATTCACAAATAATTTTTAATGTGACGTCACCTTTCCTCAAAATATATTTTATTGTGTATTCACTGACGAAAATACAACCATTTAGTTGCATTTGAATATATCTTAATACCGTTCTCAAACAGAGAGAAAACTGCACTTCATTTGATTTCAACTCAATATTTATGGCTAATGAACTCATCGTGACTATTATTTTCAGTTCCTTAAATTTAAGTCGGGTTTGGTTTAGGATGCGTTGTTTTTGTCTTCAAAACAAATGTATTTTGACTGAAAGAGGAACGGTGAAGTGGGAAACAGATTAGAGGTTGTTTCATGGTCCTAGTTCATGCATAATATTTTTCTTTTCCACAGCTCTCTGTATTAGTGGGCAAAATTGATCGTAAGCAATTTGCAGCAGCAGAAAGGCAACACTTTTAGTATTTACTTTGCTTATTTATTAGAATGGTAAACATACCATGTTACAATACAACATGTTGGGAGTTTAATGTGGATGTTTTGTTTATATCTTCTTCTTTTTTACATTTCTCACTTCCCATGAGTAAATTACCTTTTTTTTTCTTAATAATTCACACTTGAATGAAGTAAAAAGAAGTAGAAGATGAAAATGCAATATATTTGAATGTCTATATTGAAAAGACAGAATATTGTAACCACGCAAAACCAGTCTGTAATGTCTTATAAATATGTTTTTGTCCTCAAAGAGCCTGTAGAACCTGATGAGTCTCCACCCACCCCTCTGTCTGTCTCACATACTATATGCCATGTGTTTCCACATCACTACAACTTTAAGGAGAAGGACATTCCTGCCCTTTTCTGCAGGAAATCACATGGAGGTGCTGTCGTTCTCACATGACATCTAAACTATGGCAGGGGACATCAATGAAGGTAAGAAATTGAAAAAAAAACGCTCATTTAAGCTTTTGAGAGAATGTTTTTCTGTTTGTTTGATGCATTTGAACGTGTAGTGTTTTGCTGGTTTATATAGATTTCAACGGTTGTCTGCGAGTTAGTTTTCTCTATTTAGCTAATGTGTTTTTAAATTCGCGACTGAAAACGTGCGTCGCTTTAACGCAAAGTTGTGCGCTTTACTTTGTTGTCTTGCGTAAATGTTGATTTTTATTTGGTGTTTCACTAGTTTTTCTTGTTTACTGACCTGTTCGTCGATGTTGGTTTAGTTTAAACGGAGGTCTTTATAATACTATAGCTATTTAATGTATCAATTTGTTCACGCGTTGGCACAGTAGAATGTTATTAATGTTATTACACAGTAGTTATTACTCTGATTATGCATGCATATAGGCTGAATGTTGCCATAGAGACTGCCAGCGCTGCCGCGAAAATCTGCTATTCAGCCAATCATATCATTTTCTCTGCAAACCGAATTTATTTACCCCATGACATTAATTTTATAAAATGCAAAAAGTTAAAATAAATAAATCTCCCAATAACGAAATAAATTAACGTAAAATCTATCTATCTATCTATCTATCTATCTATCTATCTATCTATCTATCTATCTATCTATCTGTCTATCTGTCTATCTGTCTGTCTGTCTGTCTGTCTGTCTGTCTAATGTATGTATTGCGCAAATACGTACAATGTCCTGCAATGTTCTGCAAAGTTCTTAAAGTGATAGTTCACCCAAAAATGATAATTTGTCATGAATTTAATGTTTAATTTCATCAATTACTTACTCACATGGTATTCTAATCCTATAAGACTTCAAAACAAAAATGAAGATATTTTTAATGGAATCTGAGAGATTTCCATCCCTCATTCACCCAAAACTCTGATGGTTTAAGCAAGCTTTAGCTTCCGTTTGCCGTATTTGAGTTCTTTTGTATGCTTGCAGATGAGTGTTAACATGCGAATAAAGCCTTAATTAAATCTGTTCATCATTTAAAGCAATTGTGTCACTAAATCACTCCAGATTTAACTCATTGTGTAAGTTTTGAACTGTCAGAGTGAATAGACTTTCAATGAATGGACAGAAATCTTAATTTAAATATCAGAGTTAGTTTGTGTTCCGAAAATTAAATGAATTATTTTGGTGCTGCTGAGTATTTGATAACACAATTTTCATTTTTGAATGAACTACTATTCCTTTAACACACAATGTTTTGAATCTAGGATCCGTCCCTTCATACTATCGTGAAGTGCATCAAGCCATCTGTTCCAGAACTGATGAACGAGTGCCTATCAGTGTATTCCTGAGAGTTCTCGGCAGAACATCTCTCTCCATCACCGTTCAAAACCAGGTGAGACTTGGCCCAGCATTACGTCAAATTATTGGCTAGGAAGACTGTAGCTGACAGTTAGCTGAATTAAATCCCGCAAGCTTTTTGCAGTGACTTTATTTATGGCTGGATAAGGATAAATGTCATGATTTTATTGGGTTCTCTTTTGGAATCATGACTTATTCTGCACAGACTGATCGATATCTCATTTTCGTTTTAGATAACCGAATATGTAAATAACAGTGATGGATTCCTAAGTAAAGTCTCGCTATATAAAGGCTTGGCTCTCATTGCCCTGGCTCAACAAGGAAAACCACCAAGTCCCAAACTGCTAGAGAATTTCATACAAGGTAAGCAAAAGCTATTCCTCAGCTGACTGTTGTAAATGTGTAGCTTAATCAGATGTCATTTTACAGTCAGTAACCCCAGTTAGTCTCCTCCATAAAAACTATATTGTGTTCAACATGTCATGTGATATTGTATTGTTTCTCACATGTTGTCCCAAATGAATTACATTCAAGCTGCATTTCACTGTCACCATCTGTTTGCAGTGGTTTGCGCAAAGCTTAATATGTGGAGTTTTTTTACTACTGCGTCAAACATTTCAGGACTTCTCAATGCAAAAGAGTTCTCATGTACACCTACACAGCATGTGTGTATGATTTACTTTCCTCAGGTCTACGGTTGTTCGATGGCTTGTTTTAATTGTTCTTCATCAGCTCTGAAGGGTTAAAGTCTATATGCAATGCAGGGCTCTAGTGTTATTTCAGGTGTTGTGAAGTATGACAGTTGATTGTGCACTTTAATAGTGAAGTTTCCTGCTCTCTCCTCTAAACAAGACCAAGTTTCCTGTCCAAGGCAGGCCAAATGCTTATCTCTCTATGGAATGTCCAAGAAACATTATTTTCTTTTTTTGCATTCTACTAAAACAAAAGGAAAGATCCTGGTTTAAATCTGCTGAGACAACTTATTGTTATGCAGAGTCATGTTGTTCTTTTCCCATTTTCCAGATTTCTTTTCTAAATTTGGCACACAAACCAGAGAAATCCACAGGAAAAAATATTGTGTGCCACATAGCTCAGCATTGTTCCTTGTTTTTCCTCTCATTCCTTCTCGTTACTTGTGACCTTTCCTTAATGCGGTGTTATTTATGTGCTGTCAAAATTGCTGTGAAAAAGAGATGGGAAGAAAGCCATCTTCTTTGTCTTCTTTAAAGTGATAAAGTATGATACTATGATCACACACGTGCAATGTTTAGTCAGTCACATCTGGCTGTCACAACTCTCTAAATATATTGTGTTGTATGTCATGTTTTTAAGAGTTCCCAAAGCCTCAGCTAGGAGAGCCAAAGGAGCTTCAGAGTCTGAAGATGCAGTCGGTTCAGGAGAGTCCTCTGATCTTGTCCTTGACTCTGACCGAACTGTTGAAGAAGGACACTATCAAAGTTGATCTCATTCCTGAGAAGAAGGGACTGTTTCTTAAACATGTGGAGTATCAGGTCACGAGTGAAGTGAGTTGAAAGGCGGCATTACAAGAATACAGTTTTCCGTCATTAATCAGACAATATCAATTGGTCCAACACTACACCCTGAACCATTAGTTAAGTCATTGTTCCTGCACCAGGCTAGCCATGAAAAATCATATTAAATGTGGGAGAAATCAGCCTAACATTTCCTTCTCTACATATGAAGCTGAAAAAAAATGGTTTTCTACTATAAAGGTTTCATTGATGTTCTGTATGGAACCATCAATGCCAAAAAAGAACCTTTATTTTCAAGAGTGCAGTGTTGTATAGGGTTTATATCATGAAGAGTCGGTTTCCTTGATTGATGAGCTATGAAATCTGTAACTTTCAACATCAACATATCCTCTCCAGTCTAAAAAGGAATGTGGGGGATCAGTGGTGTATTTCAGTACAGACTGTTTTGTCATTCTGTCACAGTAATCCTGACTTTGCAAAGAGGCTGTTATTGAAGGATGAGGAAGTTGAAAACTATATTTGATACAAAGGAAAAGGCATTTCAGAGAAAATGATTTCTAGTGCAAAATATAGTATTTAAAAAACGACCTTTGGAGAGAAAAACACATTTGAACAATTTTTATTTATTTTTCAATATGATAAACGTATGACTCCTTCAAAAACTTTGTCAAAAAGTAATTTTGAGAGTCATTGCAATTTTTATTATATAAATGTATTACTGATAGTTAATGTGCTATGTGCCCTTCCAGCGTTTTACAGTATCGGTCTATCGCCGCTACAGTGATTTTGACGTCTTCCACGAGCTCCTGCTTCAGAGATATGCTTACCGAGCCGTGCCGGCTCTTCCTCCCAAAAGGGCGCTGAAAGGAGGTAGGCTGTTGTTTTATTTACAGTAAAATCTCAGTCTGTGAAGGGTTTGTGATCAAATCTGTAGATTATAGTCTTGTGCACCTTACACTTAGGCTGTGATGTAACATTCAATGCTTTCTGGGAATGCACCAGACAACCAATCGCAGCTCTGCCAAGGTTAAAAAAAGTAAACTTGTTTTGTTTTTCTGCAGACTTCAGCAAGTTGTACTTCCATAGTAACTGAGTACCAGAACATTCCTTGCGGTGTTGTATTAATAGAAGGACTATGTTTTGTTTTTTCTGGAAAAGTTTAATCTTGTCTCTGTTCTTTGGTCTTGCTGCAGTCTTGACCTCCATGTCAGAGCGAGAGTTCATTGAAGGGCGGAGACGAGCTCTGGGCAGGTTCCTGAATCTTGTGGCACGACACCCTGTCTTTTCCGAAGATGAGCTTGTTAAAACATTCCTCACCTTCAGTGGCTCGGTATGGATTTTTTGCCAAACTTGAACTTGATTCAAAGTCCTAGATAAACAGGATTGAATTTTCATAAATTGAATGTTCATCAGTTTGTGGCTTCCCATATTTTTGTCCGACAGGATGTCCAACCTAAGCTTAGAGATGCTTGCAAAAAATTGGGTGATGAGTTCATGACCTACAAATATGCGACGCAGGCCAAGGTTTGATTTACTTTATATCCATCACATGTTAAACATATTGTGCAATTTTTATATTGTACAAAATGTATTAATCAATATTGTCTCTTTTGTGATTTGTCCTCCAGGATTACCTCCCAGCAGATATCCAATGTCAATTTTCCTCTAGCAGGGAACTCATCAGAAATATTCATAACAGTTTTCAGAAGTTACGAGACAGGGCAGAGAGGATGGCCGAGCGCTCGAAGGAGAACGCCACAGATCTGCTGATGTTTGGGAAGGAGCTCAGGTACCAACTCATCCTAAGTGCTGTCTAAATCTTTGCAGTGACCAATGGTTCACAAAAACAGCATCAAAACACAAAAACATAAAAGATGCAGATCATTTCATTAGTTCAATTTTACGATTTAATTTACTGTAAAGGGTTTTGCTAAAATTTTGTGCCACGTGCAGCACGGAACTGTTATGATTCGGTGCTGGTGTGATGCGGAGAGAGACAGGCAAGGCAGATTTCCAAGCTGAAATACACTTTAATATAACCAAAACGAAACACTTTAAATAACAAAACGGCACGAGTAGTGCAATAAACTCAGAACAAACTTAGAATCACAACCACGGCGGGATAGCATCAACATAACTACAAGACAGTGTCACAGAGACACCGTAAACAACCAACAATGTCAAGGGAAACACAAGAGGGATTTATACAAAAGGAGATGACAAACGCCTGTGGAGACTAACGATGAAAGTGATTAACGAGACAGCTGCAGGAAGGGCATGAGAGGAAACACAGGAAGTGACAAATGACAAGACTGACAGGAACCAGTGTTACAGAAACAAAAACAAAAGCAAATAAAAAACTGAATCCAAATGGGAAACCAGGAGATGCAACATCTCTATGACAGAGATGTAAAGATAACGAGTGACAAACAGAAGACTATAAACACAGGGCAAATATATAAAAATGAGAGGATAACAAGACACAGGTGAAACTGATTAAATGCTATGGTGACTAAGAGGTAAATAAGGGTAAAGAAGAACATAAAATTACCCTCTTTACCCTCATTCACTATTCCCTACATTAGACCACTAATTTTGTCTTGTTGGAGAAGTGGATAAAAACAAGAAAGCGAATGTTGCTTTCACTCATAGTTTTGACACTTAACAAACTGGCAGCTCCACTTGTAATGAAAAGATTTATCTTGAACTCTCTCATGGAAACTATGTATAAACCTTAATTAAACTATGTAATAATTATTTAAAAGGAATTTATACCGGTATTACATTACACTGTACCCACATTGGACCTGCAGTTTGGAAAATGGATGAATTATTCAGCTGTAGGCGCATCATCTTCTGGCGAGACGCGGTAATTCATCTGGCATGACCCTCACATTGCATTATGGGTATTCTTTAGCCGTTAAGTGTACATCGGTTGTACAACCGTTATCGCGGTGCATTGTGGGATTGAATGAGTGCACTCAATAACATCCACTATAATGGCTACAAATGGCAGACAAGTACTAAACAAAGGTAAAGAAATCAGAAACGTATCAAAATAAGGATATAACTTATTTAGATATCGGAACTGCCTACTATTTGGGTGATAATGACAAACTCCTTATGTTTATACATCGGAACTCTATTTTACCATAGTAATTTTTAAACATTAACTTCATCAATGCAAGATTACATTTTATTTGACCATACCTAATGTACAGTAGACATAAGCAAGATTTTTTTGGCAGTTAACAAGCTAACACTATAAAGAATAAACCTACTGATTGATAAAGTAACCCCTGCAGGGGTTATTTCATGATGGTGACTTTTTGACATTTATCTTACACAATGGTAAAATTAAAATAAACTGCTTGAATAGTTGGAAATAGTTTAATAATGGAATATTTATTACTGCAGTGGTTTGAGAGAGCTTGATTGTCAGATGTTTGTGACTATTGGCTATAAATGTAAGCTTTGATCTCTCTCTCTCTGCTCCAGTTCTTTGGGATCAGACGAGTCACCTGTGCCTGTCCTGGCGTCCTGCAAGAGTCCCTGGGCTGCTCTTAGACACTCTGTCAAAGGGCTCTCTGTTGAGTTCTCACTTCTGTCTGAAAAAGCTGCCCAACAGGTACTGTGCTGCCCACACATACCACGTGAATTGGTGGCACACTGCAAGAAGAGGAATTTAATTTGTTTACTTTATACAGGGCAGAAGAGAGGAGGATGATGTGGTGGAAAAACTAAGTCTGTTTCTGGACTTGCTGCAGTCGTACAGGGTGAGTACGATGATGATGCATTTTAATGTTTAGTCTCAGTTTTTAGTCTTTTTTTGGCCAAAAAAGGAAATAAACTGAAATATGGCCTTTAAGAAAATTAAGAAATGATTTATACACTACCAGACAAAAGTTAGGAATAATACAAATGTTTTTGGAAGAAGTGTCTTATGTTCACAAATTAATTAATTTGTTTGATAAAAAATACAGTAAAAACAGAAATACTGTGAAATATAAAACATATTATTTTAATAAATGTTACCTTTATTTATTTCAGCATCATTACTCCAGTTTTCAGTGTTACATGATCCTTCAGAAATCATTTTAATATGCTGATTTGTTGTTCAAGAAACATTTATTATTATTATCATCAGTGTTGTGCTGCTTAATATTTCTGTGGAAAACATGATATACTACCATTGAAAAGGAATGAATCATTTTATTCAGCAAGGATTCATAAAATGTATCTTAAGTGACAGTAAACACATTTTGAATGTTACAAAAACAAATGTTGTTTCAAATAAATGCTGTCCTTTTTTTTTTTTTTTGTCCCTTCAGTTTGTCAAAAAAATTACGGTTTCCAGCAAAAACATTGGCAACATTTATATAATAAGACCCATTATTAATAATTAAGCACCAATAATAACTGAGCAGCAAATCAACATATAAAGAGAGTACAGGAAATAATGGGAATTAATAGCCATGCGTTACAAGCTGGATTCAAACCTGTGTTACCCACATGAGAACCAAAGCTCAATGTGCATATAAGTTAATCAATAAGCCAAGCCACTGCAGGTTTCTTTTAATGAGAGTGTATGTGTGTTGTCATACAGGACTTGTGTGAACGGCACGAGAAAGGGGTCTTGCACGAACATCAGCGAGCACTGCAGAAGTACGGTGTTATGAAGAGACAAATGCTGAGCGCCACCGTGCAGCCTAAAGAACAGGTTTCTGTCGAGCAGCTGGAGTCCCGCATCGTCCAGGTCAGGCCTCACACACACACACACACACACTAGTACAAAGAGCTACAGCAGCTTTTGAGGTAGAATAATCAGAGAGGAAATGTTGGCACCAGTAGCTTGAGGGGCGCTGATACATTTAGTAGGTTAAATTGATCTAAAGGACTTGAAACCAAAGCCCTAGAGCAAGATTTGTATCCTCAAAATCCCTCTAGGGATGCCGCAGGAACATGAACTTAGGATCTCTGCTTCTTTAGAAAGACACCAGGGGGCCTCTTTTTTCATCTTGTAAAAGCCTGGGGTTTTCAAATGTTTTTTTAATTTGAATAATTTAAATCAGAAACATTAACTTAACAGTAAGATCAAAAGTGACAGTAAAGACAATAATGTTATAAGAGATTTCTATTTCAAACAAATGCTGCTTGAACGTTAGCATCCTAAACTGTTTCCACAGAAAAAATTAAGCAACTGATTTCAACATTGATAATAATAAGAAATGCTTTTTTCTTAGCACCATAAACAGACTGCTGAAATAAAGGAATAAATTACATTTTGAAATATATTAAAATAGAAAATACTGTAGTTCTTCAATGTAAAACTGGACCAAACTGAAAAAAAAACACTCTTCTAATAGAAAATGTAAAACCATTGCATCAATAGCACTCTAAATATTGTACAAGCTACCAAGTAAGCCCCGTTCTCTTTTTTATGGTAAGTTTCTCGTCAGCTGGAGGATGAGAGAAAATCTGTCTCATACTTGATTGATATTGATGCAATGCTAAGTCATGTGCTTCTGTTTAACTAAAATAGCATGTCATGATCCAGTGGTTTTTAACTTCTGGATGGCTCATCGTGAGCTAGTAGCAATAATTGGTCACTACAGGGACGATGATGATGATGATGATGGTTAGGGTGGGATGATGTGACCGCATTGTGACCTCAGTCTGATCTCTGACTCACGGCAGCAAGAAAACGCCATTCAGGCCATGGAGCTGCGCAACTACTTCTCCCTGTTCTGCCTGCACCAGGAGAGCCAGCTGACATTCACATACCTGCCCATTACGTCTCATATCCTGGGGGCATTTGTAGACTCACAGGTGCAGGGACATAAAGAGGTAAGAGTATTCTTTATGCGTGTTAGAGCTGTTCCTTTCAATAAGTGCCAAAGCTGTTACTTATTACTTTGATTTGAACAAAATCTTATCATGTATATCATATCACGTGTCTTAAATTGCTCTGACCTAGATGGGTGAACTGTGGCAAGATCTTCATTCCAAGCTTGAAAGTCTTTTTGGGGACGGTAATGGACGGTCTCCGCCTCTCAGCCCAAAATAGCCTCCCTGCTGTGCTTTCAGAATCAAAAGAAGACAATGAATTCTAGCCTGTTTTGAATAGCAAGATCTATTCAGGATCACAGACAGTCAATATTCTATAAAAGAACTTTGCAAAGAATTAATGGAAACTGCAGCAGATCTTAAAATCTGACAGAGGTGAAGAGAGACCTCGATTTCATACAGTTTGAGTAAATGGATGCCTAAAATAAATGGCTGTTGTTGTTGGGAATAATTTTAGGAAGACACTGGATTACTGTTTTTAATCTATATGTATGCAAAGATAATGTTGCTGTTTTGAAATGTAAGATAATCTGTAGAGAAGAAGTGTAACATTGTACAAAACAGTGTAACACATGAAAAAAGACATTTACAAGATGCTATCTTAGGTGCAATATAAAACAATGAGAGCCTTATAGAGGTTGCAATGTACAGTTGAATATATATATATATATATATATATATACCAAAAATATGCAGAGATTATGCTATTCGTTGGAAAGGCATTGTATTATGACTTGTTTGTGGTTTCAATCAGATATCGGTTGTCTATTTTGTAATCTTCTATCTTGCACTCCATATCCTTCCAGCTTTGTTTTGTTTTCACATTTCAACATAAGTGATAGGCTATATATACTACCATTCAAAAGAGGTTAGTATTTTATTCATTTAATTAATTTATTTCATAATTACTCAGTAAGGACGCATTCAATTGATCAAAAGTGAATCTAAAGACATTTATGGGATTTCTTTTTCAAATGTTTTTGGAACTTTCTATTAAACAAAGAATCCTGAAATAAATGCTTCATGCATTTTCAACTGTTTTCAACACTGATTAAAAACTCAGATTTGCCACCAAAGTAATAAATTACATTTTTATAATAAAATAAAAAGTTATTTTTAATGGTTTAAGTTAATGCAGCCTTGATGAGCATAAGACGCTTTCAAAAACATTACTGAAATATCCAAACTTGAAAGGTAGTGTGTATAATTGAAAAATACTTATTAGTTGTTTAATAGTTCTGATAAATGTGAACTGCATTTTCTGCAACTAAGCCTGAGACTGGTTCGACAGGGTCTGGAAACTACAATTAACATGAAATTATTAGTCATTATTAGCCGCTGTTTGCTCAATACATCAAAGACCTGTTTTCGTTCATTTGAAAAATCATAAAGGAAAATCATAAATTCTCAGATTGCTAGTAAGCCATTAAGTGAATTTTAATGGAATGAAAATGAAATGTGCCTGCCAATTTTTCATAACGTTGTAAAGATTGACACATTGCTGGTGGTTGATAACGCATGTATCATTCATGCATATTTATGTCTTAATTGTTTAACATTCCGGTAAACAAAGAAAAACAATAAAGAAATGAAAACTGTTTTTGTACTCTAATGCATATTCAGTTCTGCCATCTGCTGGCACAGGAGAGTAAATTCAATTTTGATCAAATGTGGCAGTAACAATTCATAATGTATAAAACAATGTTTTTTATTAATCAGATACTGAAAAAAGCAGTTTTGACAACAATCATCAAGCAGCAAAACTTTTCAACATATTTCTTGAGCACTGAAACTGGGTCATATTATGCAGCCAGTTTTTTCTAATTCCAAAAATATTTGTATATGATGTCATAATATTTAATGAAGTTAAACTTCTGTTTTATTCTGATTAAACTTCTGTTTTTTTTAGATGACAGGTAGTTGGAGATGAAAGAACATTATGAGGAATAAGGAACAAAGAAATAGGTCCAAAAAAAACATCATAATACAGATCATGATGATAACTTTGAGGATTCAACCAAAATATGAATGGAACATCAAACTAATGGATAACGCTATTTTCTTATCCATGTCATGCTCCATGAAGACGTACTCAGTAGTGTGAACATCAGGTTTTGCTGATAATTTAGTGACCAATCTTGTCCATCAATGGTTACTCAAATCAAACATCATCCACCTCCTCCAGTTTATGCTCCACTATCACATCATGACCGCGGAACTTAAAATATCCCAAGAACTTCTTTTTCTGAAGCATCAATGGAAACCACAACACGTCATCTGCCCACATCTGGCTGAAAGGTATTTTATCCGTTTCAAACCACTGCGGCCTCATCTCTGCAAGACAAAACAAACTTGCTTATTAGACCTTCTGTCTCAGTTTGAGTCTCACAAAAATGATGTGCAGTTGTATTACCCTCTGATTCAGTTGGCTCTCCTTTATAAGTGTCAGCTCTGAAAATGTGGACATCCAGCAGCTCTGTTTCCCCAATAAACTCAAATTTGATATTTCCAATCTTGTGGAGGGTGTCGACAGTGAGGCCACTTTCCTCTAGCAGCTCCCTGTCAAATTAAATGGCATTTTGTTTTAGCTGAAAACCAATAAAAGCAGGGCGGATTGAACATGCCCAATCGCTGACACCATTGTCAAGTTCTCCAGAGAAGTAAATAATATCAAACATTCATGGCATTACAACTTTGATCTGTAGCTTCAAGCGTATGAAAACAGTCACTGGAGGGAAAATAATGGCTTTTCTAAAATGAAACATGGTACGCCTACAGAGTCTTGGCAGCAGAAAGAAGACACCTAAAAACAACTGCTAGAACTCAGTGTTGGAACTGTAAAGCAATTATATTAATGGGTGACCATTTTCAAAGGGATGGAAATGTTTGGTGTCCTGTCATGTTCAAAACACCTTGTAAACACACTGCAAATAAAAGTCTGAACAACACAGTCTCCAAAAGCACAAGCATAAAATAACATTAACAAAAAGGTCTTTACTTCATACAATAAATTCACTTTTACGTGAAAATGAAAATATTAAATACAATTAGAACTATTTCTATATTAAATAATATTTTTTTGATGCAATGTTTACTATTATTTATCATTTGCATTCATAATGTGATTTTTAGTGTGATTTTGTCAGTTAGACCTGCAAACCTCAAAATAATTATTTATTATAATAAGTGTTAGGGTAACACATTATAAGTAATGCAAGTTATGTAATCAGTTTACTTTTTCCACCAAGTAATGAGTAAAGTAACACTACTTTAAAATGCAAAATAAAATAAGATACAATGACAAATAAGTAACAATTGTTTCCTCCATGTATTGACTGACGGCTCCTCTGCCCCATGTTGAGAGAAATCTCGAGTAAGTGCAGAGAAGTTGTGTGCGCTGCGTGAACACTGATGGTTATTGTAATTTTACACTAAATGTACAAAAATAGATTCAGTATTCCTCAAAACGAATAAAAACTGTGAAATGCAAACTCTGTATTACAAAACCTGCAATAATTAAATTAAATGCTCATATCTCCATTCTGGCCCTCTTAAAATCTTAATATTAATATCAATTAGGAAATACCCACAGGTCCCAGAAACCTGGCCTTGTATTAGCCATGTTATTATCATTAACTAAAACCATAATATTAATTTTAATTGCTTAAAATGTATATATATATATATATATATATATATTAATCAACTAGTTACCAAAGCAAGTTACTATAATTATTACAAATAAATGTAATAAAATTTAATTTTTTTTAAAACTAGCAATAAAATAAAAGACAAACACACAATAAAATTAAAATAAATTTTACTTCACAAGGACAGTGAACTGTAGTGTGTCATTAGTGTAAAAGAGCTCATTAAATGTGAGAGTGTCTGCCTCACCGTCGGGCCGCCTGCTCGATGCTCTCTCCCACCTGGACTTTCCCTCCAAAACCATTCCACTTGCCCATTCCAAAACCTCTTTTCTTCATGCCTAACAACACCCGGCCGGGCTCCACTACAAGCACCAGGGTCAGCAGTTTAGAGCTCAGCATCACCCTGTACATATAATACAACATGCTGTAATATTATGGAATACAATGTCTGTCTCTCTCTGTGTGTGTATGTGTCTATATATATGTACAGTATATGTGTATATATATATATATGTATGTGTGTATATATATATATATATACACATAATATATATATACACATACATACATACGCACACACACATATATATATGTATTATAATATCTTTGACAATACTTATTACTTAAAATATATTGCAGGAACTAAGTAAAATATATTTTAAGTGTGCTTAATTGTATTGAAAATGTACTTTTTGTGTACTTCAAAATCTTAAAATTATACTTTTAAAAAAGTGCACTTGCAGATAATGATTAAAATGAAAGGCCCCTTAAGTGTGATTAAAGAGAGTACACTTTAATGACAATATTTCTGAACATAAGTGCAATTTTTAAAAATGCACTCAGTGATAATGTCTAAAGAAGTTTTACTTAAACGCATTTTAAATAGTTATGATTTGATAGTGTTTTACATAAGTAGCCTACACTTATTTTTATGCATGGACTAATACACTAAAGCACATATAAAATAATTGGTTTTAATTTCAATTAAAATGTGTTTGTCACAGTTTGAGTTTGTTTTCAGTCAAGTTCTCTCACGTGAACACAATAACTAAAGCAATCACGAAAGTAAATATTTTTTTTAAATTACTCAAAAGTTAAACTAATTGCATTAAATACGAACTTAATCTGTGATACAGTTGAAATAAATTACATATAATGCCCCTTTAGTTAGTTGAAACACGTAAGTGTGTTACTTTAAACAATATTATCTGTGTAATAAGTACATTTCACAGATCAAGGTCTTACTTTTACTCAAATTATTTATACTGGAGCGTTCAAAAGATGATTATCTTTTCTTAAGAGTCTATAAACAACAAATTATCATTTTCTTAAGTTTAGCACTGCTGTTTCAACCCAAAGCTTGCTTACTTTGTCCAAAGAAACCAGTAGAGGCAAAAAACGTAATAACATATATCCAGACAGATGTTATATGATATATTTTAGAGATTTATTTAATAAATCTGTCGAGTTCGCTTCCCGCGCGTTGCTCGCGATCACATGGAAGCTTCAGATCGACAACAGTACATTTGGACATAATGGTGATTGACGTCCAAAGTCAGATTGTTCTTGTTCCAAATCCAACATATGACTTACAGATCTGCAAAATATATATGAGCTCCGCCTACCAAAACTTTGTAATCGAGAGAGCAACAGCGAAATGTTCTCGTCCGGAAATCCGAATCGTTTCTGAGAATCGGTTCCTTTGAACAGAACTACACGAACGAAAACTATAGAAAAATGTGTGCCCCCCCCCCCCCCCCCCCCTCCCATATTAAATATTTCAAATACGTTTCATTAATAACATTTCTGCTATGCGACTATAAAAGATTATCATTTATCCTCCTCATTCCGTCACATGCAATTAATCGAAAAGATCCGACTCAAAAGAACAAGTCCTTTATGAATCAAACAGTGTGCAACCGTCAAATACTCTCGACTGACTGAACGAAACATTAAACAGAAATGAATTCAAGGACGGCCATCTACAACAGTGGAATCATCACAAACTGATACATTGACGCATTTTATGTAAATGATTAATACTAAAGACAAATAAAGCACATAATGTATAACTCAATGGTTTGAAAGGTTCTGCGCAAATTTCGAGTATCTTTGGCATCACGCGGACACCATAGACGCACATGTGCCTCTTTGTTTTCGCGTGTTTTATTAATCTTTTGTACAGATCACTTGTTTGTAAATGATGTGGAAGTGTACGCAAAGGTCGTGCATCCACGCGTCAGCGGTCTCTCTAAAGAAGACGCCGCTGAATGTGAAGGGAAAGAAAGCTGCTGATAAGAGATGGATCCAGCGGCAGCTCAATGACCCTTTCGTGAAAGCTGCTCACGTGCAGAATTACCGCTGCAGAAGCGCCTTTAAACTGATAGAGATAGATGATAAATACAGACTTCTGAAGCCTGGTCTAAGTGTCATAGATTGTGGTGCTGCGCCTGGTGCGTGGAGTCAAGTCGCCGTCCACAGAGTCAACTCCACAGCACAAAGTAAGTGAACTGAACTGAAATGAATGAATCGATATATCACATCATCAAAGAATATCTATGCATGCTATCTTGGACGAAAAACACTACTGTTCGTTAAGGACAGTACGATTTTCAGTAAGCTAATTTTGTTCAGCAAGGAGAGTAAGTGCATTTTTTTAAAACTTTTTATTAAAAAAGGTTTATACATGTCTGTGTATACATACACACATATTTATATGATTTATTACAAGGATCATGTGACCCTGAACACTGGAGTAATGATGCTGAAAATTCAGCTTTGCCATCATGGGAATAAATTACATTTTAAAATATATTCAAATAGAAAACGGTTTTAAAAGTATTTCTCAATAATTCTGTTCAATAATTTTATTTTATTTTGTTATCATAGCTGATATAAACACCATATCTTTGTTCATTCCAGGTGCAGATCTTCCAAAAGGAAGCGTAATAGGAATAGACATATTACGCATCGCCCCTTTGGATGGAGCTCAGTTTCTGTCCAATCACGACATCACTGCTCCTTCAACTCACATGGCGCTGGAGAGGCTCCTCCCTGAAGCTCGAGCAGATGTCATCCTCAGTGACATGGCCCCCAATGCCAGTGGGCTCAGGGAACTGGATCACGAAAGACTGGTCACAATGTGTCTATCAGCGCTGGACTTAGCCGACAAGGTTTTGCATCCCGGAGGCTCTTTGATTTGTAAATACTGGGATGGAGCTCTGGCCCATAAGCTCCAACAGAGACTTTCCTCTATGTTTCAAGATGTTAGAACTGTAAAACCAAAAGCAAGCAGGAAGGAGTCAGCAGAGCTTTTCTTTCTGGCAAGGATGTTTAAAATGAGATAGGATGTCGTCTTTGTGCAACTGAGCAATTTTAATATATGAAATGTAAATAAAAATATATTTAATAAACGGAAAAAAAAGTAGCTGGGTTTGTATTGCTTGTCTGAAACCATATCAGCAAATTAGAAACTAATGCATATCCTGAACACAAATGAATGATATAGCAGAATAAAAATAACTTTTTATTTCAGATTTGCATATGATTTTCAGTTTATCAGTGAGGCTTAGCTTTGTTAAAGTCATTCTTGTCCAGGGCCTGGTCATTTCCAGGCTTGATTACTCCAATGCTCTTCAGGCTGGACTTCCATCAAGTGCAATCAAACCCCTACAACTGATCCAGAACTCTGCAACGTCACACCTCTCTTTATTTCACTGCTCTGGCTACGCTTAGGCATTGATGCTTGCATACAGATCTAGCACAGGCTCAGCATCTCCTACTTTAACACGTTCTTACGAGTCTACACATCTATCAGAAACATATGATTGGTAAATGAGCGACAGCTCGTGGTATCATCACAGAGAGGCACAAAATCACTCTGCTGAACATTTTCATTCACTGTTCTTTGCTGGTGGAACAGCAGCCTTCATCCGGAATATAGAATCCCTGACAATATTCAAAGGACAGCTGAAAACTCATATCGTCTGTAAGCACTTAACCACATCATAATAAAAAAAGCTTTCACTTTCCTTTAAATCCCTTCCTTTTCTATCTTATACTAAGGAATGTTAGAAACTGTGTGAGCACTTCTTGTTCATCGGCCTCTTCATGTTGAATCGCTTGCCGTATTTATAAGTTGTTAGTCGCTTTGGATAAAAGCATCTGCAAAATGAATAAATGTAAATGTGTTCTTTCAAATATTTTTATGAAGACATGATTGGTATCAGTCTAAATGGCTTTTTAGTTGGTAATTTTATATTTATAGTGTATTTTAGTGTATGTTTCCTCTTAGTAATTATATCCTTACTATATATATATATATATATATATACAGTGGAGTTCGGTTATGTCGATGCCCTCGGGGGTTGCAAAAAGGCGTCAAGTTAACCGTTTAGCGAGATAACCAATACCCAAAATGGCGATTTGTTTGATGAAGCGATCGGCATTCTATAAAAATGTACATACACTGTATATGTTTGCTAACAACAAAAGGCACCAACTAACAGCAGAGATTTACCAGTATACAATAAAAACCACCTTTTTTACAACAGTCACAACACACGTGTAAACACATTTGCTCATAACATACTCATGAGGTCATCACGCTGTACTAGACTGCATACTTTCTTGCGTTCTGCATGTCTAATGTGCTTTCTCAACAAATTTAGCTTCGTCCCGTCTTTTAATAACCATGATGAGGCAGATGACATTCAGTACAAGTAGGATTGGACTATTTCATTTAATTTTACTTAACTTAATATACATTTTTGTTATACTGAAGAGACTTTTCTGAAGTATATTGGTTTACTTGTGCCCTTTTTAACACTTGAGCTTAACTGAGACTTGAGTGCTTCTAGACGTTTAAGAAATTGTTGACCTTGATTTATTGTTGGTGTTCAGTTTTATTTTTTATTTCTTTAAATAAGCGTGATTTACAAATCACCTCACAAATCACCTTTTTCTTGCTTTTCACTGGCATCTCTCTCAGGCACCTTTGAGCTTACATTCAGAATGAGTAAAATACTTATAGTGGGCCTACTGTTAAAATCAGATCAACATATACTCAAGTTGTATTGGATTTGGTGACTTGTCACTTACAATGGATTCAATTTCACTGTAAGGTATCACTCTCTTTGTACTCCACAGTTTTTGTTTTACTCTTGAGTTGGTTCTCCACCTAAGACTGGATTGAACGATATTCAGTATGCCAAAAGATGGTGCTCTTGAGTTGCTAGCGTGAAACAGCAGAATAACAGTGGTACCCAAGAGTCTCACACACCCCAGCAGTGTGAAGAAGAGGCGCCGTGGAACGGCTGTTATTGGGAACCGTGATTTTTTGTTTGTTTTTTTCGACTGAGAGTTGAGTGAAGAGTTAAAAATCCTGCATTGTCATTTGCATTTTTTGCAAACACTTGAAGTGTGGCTTATTTGACAACACTTTAAATCTGTGTTTTCTTAACCGGAAAGCTAAATTGTTTGCGTAATACCGAAAAACAGTTTTTCCAGTCTCATAGAAAGATGCAATCATTCTCTCATTATAAGCCGAGGAGCTGCAGAGAGGATGGATAAGTGTCTTATAGGCAGTATGACTAATGAGAATCTTTTGTCCCTGTAGCAGTGCAGTCTCACAGATATTAGCCTGACACATTATTATCTCAGACACTCACTTTCTACAGTCCAGCTGTGTGAATGACATCCAGCTTGTGCTATTTACATGGAGAGTTTAGACCTAACATATGTTCAAATATGGGATACAAATGTTAAAAATAATACAAGGGGTTTATTGATTCGTAGATGTTAGATCAGAGTATATTCATCACTAAAGCCTCATGGAGTTGGGAGTATTGTGGTTATGCATTGCTTGCATATAATGCTCAGCTCCTCAAACTTTAAGTAGTTACTCAAACTGAATGCTGCAGGCTTGATTTGAAAGCACTAGAAAAAGACCGTCAGGTCTGACTCTGGATTCCTCTAATCTCAAGCTCAGAGATTCTTCAGCTGAGAGACTCAAACAAACCTAAAAGAATTCCGCCGGCAGCTCTGGCGCTTTCATATTCGACTGAGCTGCAGCGTGTACCATACAGTATGGAAATTCTTGCAAACTCACTCTTTAATCTGAGCGTCTGTGTCAGCAATATGTTTAATGTGTGCCGCTTTGGTCAATTTGAATGTTTTTTGATCATCGCTCTCACGTATAAAAAAAAAACGTACGTTTGGGGGTCAATTCACTCCTGCGTTAGCGACATGTCAAATGAGCCTGGAGAATTCATTATAGAAGATTAAGGAATTTATTTGAGAGCTTAATTTTATACGCCTGTTGTGAAAGTGGAGACTAGTGTCTGCAGGGGTTCAGCCACGCTGACTGATATGGAAATACAAGCGATCGTGCTAAATTTTATAATAGCTGTTTTTGGGCCACAAAGTAGTAATAGTTTATTTTTCTTCCCTTTTCTTTTTCATTTCTTTATGGCTCATTGCTGTTAACTTACGCCCTTCAGGTTCCCTGGAACATTCAAATTCTAGCAGAGGTCAAAGGTCAGGCACCCAAGTTGACAAATACTTTTCTGTCTATTATTGTGTCAGACTTGAATCTACAGTTAATATCAGGTAGCAAAAACTTATTTCCTTTAGCAGCTCATTTAGCACATTTATTTTCCCCTTAATCACATTTCAGAGCTGGATTTATATATAAAAAGTCCAAAATGCTATTATATAGTATTTTACATTATATCTTGGATTGCTTACAAGTGCATAAAAAACTAAAAACATTAATGCCTGGTTTCACGGACAGGGCTTAGATTAAGCCAGGATTAAACCTTAGTTCAATTTAAGTAGCTTTTGTAAACATTACTGGTGTGTATATTGAGACAAAACAATCTCATGGACATATTTTAAGATATGTCAGTACAAGTTGCTTTCAATTAAAACTAGGCTCAAGTTTTGTCTGTAAAACCTGGGGTTAAAGTGTCACAGTTGAAATATATTAAAAATAAAGGCTGGACCTATTTGCACGCAGCATTTTATATTAATCTTAAAAAAAAAAACGTAAGAAAAGCACTCAGAAAACTCTCTCAAAAGCATAAACAATTTCACACAACATAAACTGACAATAAACAAAAAGAAATATGGCTTAAATAGAACAAACAAACCTATCAATTAAGTCAATAACAGGTATTGTTACAACAAGTGAGAAAGGTTGACATGTAGCACCTGAAGCTCTGGGGAATCACCCATTTTTCACTGAACATAGGAGAGTCCGCTGGCAAAAAGAGAACACGACAGAGCTTGTAATAAAACAAGAATCAACATTGGCTTGACTGTTCAGAGCTGGGGAGATATGAGCGATTTTAAATGTTGTAAAATTGACACAGAGATTGTGTTTTTATTACTCAACAGGTGAGTAAATATTACATAAGATAACATAGGTAGCTCTCTAACAGAGTTCTTTATATATTATGAAGGGTCATTTCAGTGGATTTCAGTGTCTGAAAGGAAGTACAGTGTCTGTTAAAGGGTATAGCTACAGTAATGTCTATGGCTATGGTCAGCTTGATCCTTTCCATCCAATCTGGCTATATCTCTTAAACCTAGTAGTAAATGTTCTATGAGCAGTGGGATAAAAAGAATATTGTATATATTACAAAGAATCATATTTATCCGTACACTCGAGTAGAGCCAAAGTATCACCAAAACTATGTTCTTTGCAAAATAGATGTATGCTTTTTTTAATCCAATCTACTAGAGGGCCAAATTGTGCATTTAATTTCTGAATTAATGGACTATGGATTTTTAATGTTTTTTTTTTGCATGTTTATTATGACATTATTTCTTAACCGATTTGACACATTTCTCCAAGTTAAGATAGATTCCTCTCAAAACAATTAATGCAGCCATCTAACCAATTTTAATAGTTCATGTGTCTTCATTTATTTGATACAAATTATAATGTTTTTGTTTTTGACATGCCATACATCAGTCTCCCAATCAAGGCTCATGCTGTCCAAAAGCTAAAAAACTAAAGCAAAGCTATATTCCCGATTCCACATCATGTTGTCAAATGCTGTCATATTGATTTTTTGCTGTAATGCACACAGCACAGGGGCAATTTACTGAATTGTTCAATTATAACTTTTCTGTCCATAAAAAGTGAAAACCCAGAGTAAAGAAACAATGGAGGACCTTGGAGAAAGAGAAAGAAGGCTTTGTGTAACACTGAGAATAGATCAAGCAGGGAGAAATGCAGTAGAGGAAAGAGCAAGAGGAAATGGTGAGAGGAGAAGAGCAGAGAAGGGTCTTAAAATGAGATGAGAGTCACTCTAAGTGACCATTTTATGAATTATGGTTGGACAGAAGGTTCAGTTCAATGTCAACAGATACTGTGACTTCAGCGTCAATGAAAAAGGAGAAGAAATGGGGAATGCCAGTGATCAGTCAAGGCCTGCAAAAAAACTGCATAAGGTTGTCAGTGTGATGGACTCTGCCATGCCCCTCGACTCTCACTCTCCACCCACACATTCCCAGTCACCTGAGTACTAAGCACCTACATCCAATCACTTTTGCACTATATCATCAGCCCTCAACCCGCACTCAGTGTCTGGTTTCATTTTCGAAACCTACAGACTGCCTCCGAGATATTCATGCATGCCACATCTATTCACATCTACCATCTTCAGATAAGCCTAAATCAGTATCACTTCATCTGTGTATCACCGATCACCAGTTCACTGCTTTGTTCCCCGTTTCCAATAAACTGCTGTCTTGTACTTTCATCTGTGTAAGTGTAATCTATCATGACAGTCAGGATCCATGCCTTTCGTTGCTTAGATTCATCTGAAAAACATATGTGCAATGTAGAGATTTCATGTATATGTACTTTAGTGTAATTTGTGATCATTTATTTTTATTTTTTTTGTTATAATTTGTAACGAAGTCTTTCTTCATCTTTGTCTATATGTAAACAAAAGATAACAATTAAATTTTAATGGTGATAATATTTCATTAAAAAAAAAAGTTTTACCTGAAACCATTACTTCATTAGTAATATAATGCAGTGAAATAAAGCTATTAAGAGACTCACTTTTGATTAGAGAAATACAATTGGTTGAGAAAACTGTCCCTCCATATTAATATGTTACTGTATTCAAATTAAATCAAAATTAATTTTGATGAAGGGGTTTGTGTGAACATTGTGTTGCTGTATCTATATAGGGGGTTTGAAGTCTGACAAAATACAGCTGTCTCTTATTCTTGAGTGATTTTAATAATCGTAAGCAGAGTTAAAGATATTTCATCTCTATTAATTCCCTTCTTTAATGTTTTGATCACATTTGATACTACTCTCATGGGAATAGGTACTAAAATATATTTGTATTTAATCAAGCAACACTTAGCAGTTGGTGTGCTGTTTCGCACAGGTGAGAATTGGACTCTTCAGTATTAACTGAATCTGTTCCAAGAGTGTACCAAGGGGATGGTGCACTGTCAGGTTAATTTACTTTTGTTAGGACAGCTGGTGGCTTCTATGTAAATATCAGTCAATTAAGGAAGTGAAATTATATGCAGAGACTATGTATACTTACAAAAATTTAATTGTGAGAATAGATAATCAGTTTTTTAATCTCATGGCTTCTGGCAAAGAATGCAAACAAACCCAGAGGAAATAAAGTTAACTGGCTGAAAACCTGATTTGGTTGGTGATATACAAATCAGGATACGCTTAAAAACATTTGATGAAGTGCTGGCTCATTTGATCAGCGGCTGTGTAATGCTCTATATGGAGCTGCAGAGGCTGACAATGAAACTCAGATATGAACAGATACTCACACCTTCCAGTGCTGAATGAACACAAATCTGCTTTCTGTGGGTCTGGAGGAAAGAGATTAGAATGTTTACTCAAAAAGTTCTCTTCTCACAGGTCTGTTATGAAGGCCTATTGAATGAGAAAATGAATCAAACAGATTATTTTGACAGGATTTGGAATGATTGAATGACAAGTTTCAAATGCTTGAGGAAGCATGGAGCAACATCTTACGGGCAAGAGTATGGAGCCTCTTAAAGGTGCGTGATGATGGAAAAATATGAAATTGGAATAAAAGTTATTCATGTAACACATTTCCCCAATGAACGCAAAACATCTGTGAGAGAATGTAAAAGCTTTGAAATATAATAAAAAAATTAGTGTAAGAAAAAAATGAAGAAAAAATATGAGACGAAAAAATATTTCCTCCCATCTCTTCATCGTTTTCTTCTCCATGTGCCTTTAGGATTGTGATTTGACTGCAAGTAATTACTGTTACAAAGCTGGTGCGATGTGCGATGCGGAGCGAGACACGAAAACAGCAGGATACAACTCAGACTTGCTTCATTCAAAACACGAGAAACAAAAGACTATAAATATAAACAGAAAACGACACTTGTCGTGCAAAACCTGGAGAGATACTTGGAAATACTCGGAAACAAGGAGATGGCATCCACACATGGGGAAAATACACCGTCCAGACTTATGACATGACAACATCAACATCTGACAAGGACCAGGAAACACAAGAGGGTATTTATAGACAAGGACATGGGAATCACCTGAGAACACTGACAAGATAAGTGTTTACAAGACATGTGTAGAAAGACCTAGAAGGGCACAGAAGTGAACAGGAAGTGTACCACTGACCGTACTGACAGGAAGTGAACAGATGACACGACAGACAGGAAGTAACCAATGACCTTACTGACAGGAAGTGATCAAGATGACACAGACAACAGCAGCAAGGCACAAGGGTACACCAGCATGATATGGCTATGATACAACAATATATAAACACTATAGCGTTTGAATATTTGTGATTAGTAAGATATTTATTAAATTGTTTATTTCATTTTATTTCATTATTTAATTTAAATAATGAAATGCCATTTTACTTTATGATTAAACTGATCAAAACTGAAAGGAGAGATATTTCTAACAAAAATATGTATTTAAAATTAAAGCGGTTATTTTGAGCTTTCTATTCATCAAAGAATTATGAAAAAAAAAATTATCAAGGCTTCACAATAATTAAACTGTAAAAATTGATAATAAAAATAAATGTTTCTTTAGCAGAGAATCGTCATATTAGAATGATTTCTGTGATCGTTAAAAATTTTAAACTGAAGACTGGCATAATTTTGCTGAAAATTCAGCTTTGTGTGACAAGAATAACATTTTTAAATATATTAATATATAATGTTCAAAAATGTAAAGAAAATTAATTAAAAGAAAACCTCAGGTCCGATAAGGTAGCGTAAGTGATTGTGAATTAGTTTCAACTGCTTTGGTGCATATGAAAGTCACAACCGATGCAGAAGAGAATGGGAAAAAGGGGTGGGGGGAGGAACACTGTTTGTTCCCCCAAAACAGAATGATTTTGTGAGTGGTGGTCATTGACAGTTGCTCTTTCCTTATTCTTTCTGACCGATTTGTCTTTAGTTTTGTGTTTTTTTAGGGTCCTTGTCACTGTCTGTAGCATGGGGCAGTACCTGCAACCCAGTCAAGTTACACAGGTAGTCCTGTTCGTCTTGAATGCCACATCCATATGTGCCATCGCAAGGAGGTTTGGCGAGTCCCCCAGCACAGTTTCAAGAGCATGGATGAGATACTGGGAGACGTTGCACGAGGAGAGCTAGGCAGGGACGTAGAAGGGCAACAACCCAGCAGCAAGACCTGCCTATCTATTGCTACTGGTGTGCATGTTTCTGACCAAGCTGTCAGAAACAGATTTCATGAGAGTGACATGAGGGTCCAATGTCCTCTAGTGGGACCTGTGCTCACAGCTCAGTATTGTGTCGCTCAACTGGCATTTGCCAGAGAACTCCAGAATTGGCATGTCCTCCACTGGTGTCCCATTCTCTTCATGGATGAGAGCAGGTTCACACTGAGCATGTGACAGATGTGGAGAGTCTGGAAATGCCATGGGTAATGTTATGCTGAGAGCAACATAATCCAGCATGACCGGTTTGGCAGTGGGTCAGTAATGGTCTGAGGAGGAATACTTGGAGGGTTGCATAGACCATGTGCTACCCAGTTGTTCCCCTCCCTGCTGTTAATGTCACACTTTAAATACTATGAAGATAGGCAAAGTAGTTTAAATTAGTAGCGTGGTTTATTAAAGTCAAGTCATGTCACCTAAATTTACAATACATGTTGTTTACGGCATTTACTTTGATGAGAACAAACCAGGGATCCAGATAGAAGGTTATGTGACAGAAACAGAAACCCTGAAAGTTACCTCTGTTTTGGAACCAAAAGTTGAGTTATCTGCTTAATTATCCTAAATCATATCTGGGTATGTCACATAACCTGCTTTCTGGAATACCCCCAAACTGAACAGAACACAGGGCTAAATACACAGGGAAATCAAAGAAACAAGAAAAAATAGTTTTATAGTGATAAGTAAATGATTAAATGATGCAAACAGAATTAATGTTGGCTCTATTGTCCAGATTAGTTCAGTTCTCATACAACAGTTCCCCCTTTTCTCCTCTAATCGATGCATTTCAAATCGCTGAATGTTAAGTTTCCACAACTAAGCAAGCCAGAGCAGACGGTAGCAAGGAACCCAAACTCCATCAGGTGACAGAATGAAGAAAAAAAAAACCTTGGGAGAAACTAGGCTCAGTCAGGGGACCAGTTCTCCTCTGGCCAGGAAATGAATTGTTTGATTGAGATTCTGGCTGCATCACAAGTCAGAATTCAGATCAGGATCAGTAGCATTCAGATATTCATACAGTTCCTTTTTACTTCAAGATCAGATTCATAACTTTCCCCCAAAATGACTGAAATAAAATCTAAACAAACGGTACCTGTTCATTTTATATGTTATTCAGACAGTCTTTTTGCATCTAAGAGCGTGGTTATAGATCTGGCTAGGTGACACTAGTAAGAAGTGGCTTTGGAAACTCTAAGGTCTTCTCCCATTAGAAAGAATTGGAAGTGGAGCATGAGCCTGAATATTCATTGCTTCACAGACATTAGGTTGCTAGATTTGAATTCAGAGAGATCTCTGTCTGTGAAGAGCCTCTAAATTACAAAGAGGCTTTCTGATGAAGCTCCTGGCTCCCAAGATTGCAAATTTGCAGCAGGCATTAATGCTTATTTCTACAGTTGCACATGTCCAAATTAATCAGGTGTGTCTGTATCTAATCTCCTTTAGAACACTTGCGATACCATAGACTCAGTGACCTCTATCACAATTCAATGGCCTTATGACCATGTACAATTTTTTTAAATTAATCTATTGAAAAACAATACATTAGTCCTTTTTAAACTTAGAAACATCTACTCAGTTTTAAAGGAGAAAAAGGGGAATGTAAGAATATAATTCACTGCTTTTTCTATTCTTAACCATAACCTCCCCTAAAAATCGGTGATCACACATTTCATTTTTCACAATTGTTGTAGTATTCTGAGTTTGCATTTCACTGTTTTTATTCATTTTGAGGAGTACGTTGTATACATTCATTTCAATACATTCATTTAAACGTGTTTTGTGCATGCAAGGCAGCTCATATTCAATCTAGAACTATAATATTGCATATCTCTGCACTTTCTCATGATTTGCACCTCTCAAGAGCAGGGAGTTTCTCTCAACATTTACCATGTCAATCAACACACAGGAAAAACTGATTCTTGAATAAGTTATTTGACAAAGCAACTTATTTTGTTGTAATTTTAAAAGCAATGCAATACTTTAATAGTTACTAGAAATCTGATTACGTTGCTTGTGTTACTTGTAATGGATTCCCCCCAACACTGGTTAGTTTTATCCAGTTAACAGGTGTGGATTTGTGCATGGGCACAACAAACACAGAGAAATTAGATGTTAGAAAATAGGTCACTATAGAAGGAGACTGACATGTATAAGAATTAACTGTGGGATGTCTTTATTTAAACTATAACCTGTCAAACACAAGGAAACTATCTAGACTCTTGGATAAGACAACAACACTCCTAATTGTAGTAGCCTACACAGTTTACATGTTGTTTGTAGATTCAAAGAGTAAACAAAAAAATAATGGTTTAAATTTTGTAAATGAATTACAGTTGTTCTAAAGTAATCATTGCAATATTAATAATTGAAAAAAAATCTATATAGTTATGTTTCTGTATATGTGCATATACAGTATATGAAAGTAAATACACAAATCAAATGTTTTGGACCAAAAAGTGTTTTCAGAAACAGCACAAAGACGAAGGAACGCCACAAGAAATGTCTCTTAATAAACAAAACTCTGGAAACTAAGGAGATCGTGGAAACACACAATACTGCACAGATGTTACAATGATGATAACGGACCAGGAACTGAACAGAGGGAGCAGGCAGTTCAGGGAGCCAGGGCAGAGCCAACAGTTCAGCCTTCTTGATGAGTGAATAAGGATGAGGAAGTAGTAGCCCCCCCAAAACAAAATTCTTGGGAGGAGCTATGGGGTTGTAGGAAAGCCCTGAAGCTGGTTCATGGGCTGGAGCAGGCTCCTGGCTGAGCATTCTGGACCCTGGTCATGGGCTGGAGCTGATGTGCATTTGGCTAACACACATAAAAGAACCGTGGCCAGAATGGTCAGCAGCACATTTCCTGGGGCTGACTTAGGGGTTGTAGCAGACTGGGGAATTTGTCTTGCTGAAGCAGACTGGGGATCTGTTGCTGACCAGAAACCACTCAACATAATCGACAAAGTTGCCACGAGGACCATCAATGGGCAGGCATGTCTCCGTCTGCTCATTGAGGCTGGTGTAATAAAATATCTTTAATGAGCGGTCGGGGAATGTTGACCAGCATCCAAGCTGTAAAAAAAAAAAATCCCTTGTGTGGTTCCTTGAGGCTTCTGTCCAAGGTTGCGTCGACCATTTTCGGACTACGGAGATCGTGAAAACAAACAGCATTACACATATGTTACAGCGTTTACATTGACGAGAACGGATCTGGGGGGTATTCCAGAAAGCAAGGTTATTTTTAAAGTTAAAGTTCCTAAAAGGAATCCAGGAGTAAGTTCATCCAACCCAGAGTAGGTCAACTCACGGTTAACACACAACATATTCTCAACAGAGCCACGAATCCACAAATCATCATGAAAACGTTGGCTAAGAAAATATACACTACTCTATATTTTTCTTCTTTTGTTTAATGCAGATACACATACTTGGTGAATATCGCCACCTCTTTTTGCTTAAAAATTATTTTAATCACTCCGATTAAGAGCTATATTATTTATTTGATGCTAAATATATATTAAAGACAAAAACGTATTGAACAAATTAACAGTTTGTGCTTGCAAAGACAATATGGCTGTAAAATGTTATTTTTTAGGTTTAGTAATATTTACTTCCACATGCTTGAAAGACAAGATGTTTTTTATAATTTAAAATCATTTATAAAAATATATATTAGATTCGATTAGATTCAACTTTATTGTCATTACACAAGTACATGAACAAGGCAACAAAATGCAGTTTAGGTCTAACCAAAAGTGCAATAGCAGCAAGTGCAGGATATGGTTGCATAAGTGCAGGATATGGAGATGTGCAGAATTTACAGGTAATATGTACAATGAATATAAATATACAGATGGTTATTACTATAACAGGTGAGTGTGTGCTATAAATATAATTACAAGTGTCTTTTACTATAAACAGCATTTACAGGTGTGTATGTGCTATAAATGTAATATACAGATGTCTCTATAAACAGAATTTTACAGATTGATGTTCACAATTGTATGTTAGCCTAAGGTAAGCAGTAGATTTAAGGTAGTGCAATGAGTATGGACAGTGCAAATAAGTGTGATGCGAAATGTATATGTAAACAGTGGTACTGTATGAACAGTCGGCAGTGCAAATGAGCATGTTCCAGCTAAGGTAGTGCAAGGTGCATATGTGAACAGTTGTTAATGTAATGAACAGTCGGCAGATGGCACAAATAAGTGTAATGGGATGGGTGAGAGGAGAGTCTATGAGGGTAGTAGGATGGTGTGTGTGTGGGGTGGGGGGGAAAGAAGTCTATGAGGGGAGTGGGATGGTGGGGGGGGGGGGGCTGTCATGCCCACTGGAGGTTCATCAATATCATACTCTGAATACCTCTGAACTAAACTAACTCTCAAACAGAAGCGGCTCCAGCTCAGGTTATGTTCAGAGAGTACGTTATTACGGCTGAAAGTTACCTCTGATTTTAGAACCAAAAGATACATTATCTGCTTACTTACCCTTAACATACCTGGGCATGTCCTATGACCTGCTTTCTAGAATACCCCCAGGAACTGAACAGAACACTGGGATAAATACACAGGGAAATGAAAGAAACAAAACACAGCTGACATGACTAATGACTAACACAGGTGACTAGGATGAAAACAAAAGAGCACATGGGGAAATCTAGAATCCAAACACACACAAAATGTGAAAGTAAGATTTTAATATAGATATTAATACATGTATGATATTCATACTTTTGTTTAGCAAAGATGCATTAAAAATGTATCAAAATCTAAACATTTTATAATGTTAATGACAATTTCGATTTAAAATGAATTTTATATTTTTTCACAATATTCATGTTTTTACTGTATTTTGGATCAAATAGATGCAGCCTAAAATCATTATGTCTAGAAAGTCTGCATAAAACATGGGAACCCACATAGAGGCCTAGTATCACAAATAGGGCTTATATTAAGCCAGGGTTAGACTGTAATTCAATTAGGACATTTAAGCTTTGTCTGTGAATCCGGGGGTTACAAAATAAGCATAATAAGTGTATATATTCTGTTATTCCCTGTGCTAGATTCCTGGAGGCCCAGGTGAACAAGTATGATTACATTTTAAGACTTTTCTTTTACATCTCACTAAAGCAAATCAGAGTTCATCACCTTCTTGCACGCTCATAATTTCAATAAATTATGACTAAATTCAAACCCCATAGAGTCCAACACATCCACTTAGCATTTCCAGTTCTGGATGAATACCCCTCTGGGTTGCTTAAGGAGCCCAGATGGAGGCTGGGGAATCTTTTTAGAGCACATGGTCATTAATCTTTCTAAAGATGCTGAAGGCATGGTTTGACACATCGCTGTAGTCAGGTCCATGGGGGTCCTAGAGAGGGGAGAGCTGGGTTTGTCACACATTGAGGCCATGAAACCTCCCGCTTGCTCTTCACAGGGTCTGGCAGTCTATTCAGATAACCGGCAGGCCTTCTAACATCTCCAGGAAAGTAATCTCTCGGCTGCTGCCATTCTCATGACAAGTGCAGTCTCACCTAAGGAGTGAGTGTTCAGCTGCTAGCAGGAGGCCAAAGACAAGACTTTTGGCAAAGTATCTAACACTTACTTCATGATGGATAACAGCAGGAAAGTCACACAAATGGACTATGACTCATCTAGCTACTGAAATATAGTTTCCAGTTAAATGTTTTGATTTAAATTCATGAAACGTTTCTCTTGGAATTGTATCATCTTTTGTGACACAGTGGCTTTTGAAGAAAAATCAGGAATCCCAGGATCTGCAGTGAAAGTGTCTACAAGTCTATGAGTATTTCAGTGGTATTTTGCGTGATTAGTCAGCAGCGGCAACGTGAGCGCACATTTCTTTTATTGCTTTAGTGGGACTTTCACTGAGTGTCAATCCCTAAAATTTATGCAATGGTTTACCAAGTCAATTCTGGCTTCCATCCGCTAGTACAATCTTAATACTTACCGTAAAGAAAAGGTTCTAATTCCAGTAAATTATCACATTCTATTTAATATATTAGTATGTGGTCAGTGCAAGTATTGAAACTGATCACAAAATAATCATATTTTTTCAAGGCTGAAAAGTTGAAAGTGGAACAGCTAATAAAGTAATGTATAAAACTATAAATCTAGAATCATGATTCATTTACTCAGATACATTTTACTTTAAAGTAATCATTTTATTTCAAAAGCTGATGGGACTCTAAGCCAGTTATCTACTGCACTCAAATATGTTTTTTAACAGGCTATTACTTCTATTACTTTGGCTCTGGGTATCTGCCAAAAAAAAAAAAAGAAGATTTAAAATGTATTGTTATTCTTAACATGAGAAGACTGCTGACATACTTATCAGTCTGAATGACATTTATCATGTTGAGATATGTTGTTTATAATGGTTCTATTTTCAATTAGGATTAGGTTGAACTATTGAATATGTCAGTATTGAGAATGTCTTTGGGAGACGGCAAGGAAGAGGTTGAGAATAAAAATAGGAAATATATAAAATAATCTAAAATATATAAAATCATAGGCAGTACACAGAGTAATACAGTTTTATTTGTATTTGCACACAAGTATTTAAATTTCTCAGTACTTGTTACAGCTCTGCTTCTTTCAGTACTTGGTTTAAAACAGTATTCTATTCTAATTTTCTTTCTGAATAATATTTCACATAAAGTGATCTATAATACTAAGATCTTAGGAACTGGAACCAAAACACATTTTGTTGTGGGTGGGTAAGGGATTTTGATGAAATCATCAGCTTAAATGTTTCAGAAGTCCCCCATGAGTTCATATTCAGCAGTCAAAGAGTATTATCTTGGTTGAATGAAAATGAAAGAGTGCTTGGTTGAAGTTACTACACTTTAGTGTTACTGCACTTGGGGCCCACAGTGTTTCCCCACAGGCAACACACTGAAACAGCTGTTAACTGTGATATTGAAAGCTTGTCAATCAATGTTCTACAACAGAGCACAGGGAGTTTGGAGTTGAGAAGTCTCTGCAAATTGCACCCAGGCGGATTCATACTGGCATTTCAGCCAGTTAAGTAGGAAAGGTCAAATGTCATGTGTCATCAATATAGCATATTGGACAACAGGACAACCACCTGAAACCTTATAGGATAACTGAGATCAGTACTCAAATAGTCAGATTTACAATATCTTATCATCTATATCCAATTATATAAGGCACTCATTTTCCATCCTGAAGCTTTGCTCCAGCGGGACCAAGTGATTCCATGTTTGAAGCCTTTCCTAATTCAGTGCAGTTGGCTATATATAGATTCAGGGTTTCTTAAAGCCCAGGGGGCACAATTACTATCTATATTCTTTTGCCAGGGAGCTTTAGCTTTGTTTTTTACATTGATAGGGATGTCATTTACGAGCCCCCCCAGAGTAAAGAAGGGTCTAGCTTGACTGGCACTATTTAGAGACCACATTTGGCTCAGTATATGTGGATGGGCTTAGCACACCAATTACACTTTTGAAAAAGAAACTTCACTAGTGGAAAATTCTAACACTTAAAGAGCTTTTTGAACCAACAGATTTTACAGAGCTGCTGCTGAACCAAGAATTTAAGCTTAACTGACAGTGCAACATGCACTAGGCTATACAAATCTGATACCATATGTGAAAATTCGCTTGTTTGGGATTGATAACGTTTTAAAATTGTTATAAATAATGTACATTTATAAATATAGTTTTATTAAACAATTTGTATTAAAAAATAATTTGACATATTATTTTAGATCGTTCTGTTGAGAAATGTTTGAATCATATATTTTTTATTTGCGAGTATGGAACCTTGTTCATCTGTACATTAGTTTACAATCCAAACCAGTATAGAAATCCACTATAGATCTAAACCTAATATAGAACAGCAAAACATATGATAATACTTTTTACCTCTAAGATCCTTTTCTGCAGCAACAAAAACAATATGATTATTTGAAATGTCTATCAGACATCTGCTGGAAAGGTAGTACTTTTTGGATTTCCAAGAAGGAAGATGTTTAAATAAAAACATAAAATGACCATGAGAAAGAATATACCTAATGACTACGAAGAGAAAAAGATATTAGTGTTGACATCTGTTCGAAATATGTCTGTGTTTGGTAATGTGAAAAATGAGATTTGTGCCTTGTGCAATAAGAGAGTGAATGAATGGTGAATGGCTTATTGTAGATAACTAAATGCAATTTCCTTTTCCAAAATATGAGAAATAATGTCCCCAAATTGATGGATAACTCATCCTTAGACTATTCTGTTGGATTTGTTTGGTTTACAAAACCATACAAATCTACAGATGATTATTTGAGCATAACCACAAAGACACTCATTATTAGTGTATATTATGAGCCAATCACATATCTTGTTTTGTACATTCACTATGCTATTTTGTTTTACATAAATTAAATCCAAATACAGCAGTTTGTGTATGGTCTAGGGCTTGAGAAGCTACCATCTAAGTCAAACCACCGGTGGTATATGGCCTTATGTACCCAATGAGGCATGGATCTGGCAAAGTGTGTTCTTTCAGATACTGCACATGGATCTATGATGTTCCTCAGGTCTCAGTTCCTTAAATGTATGTCTTCATGAATAGACAGTTTGGTAATTAGCCATAATTGAGAGAAAAAATAAGAAGGAAATACAGTGGAATCCGGTTATGTCGACAGCCTCTGTGGTTGCAAAAAAGCATAGAGATAACCAAAAGCCAATATGCCGATTTATTTGATGAAGCGATCGCCATACTATAATAATATACATGTACTGTATATGTTTGCTAACAACAAAAGGCAACAAAAGGCATATGTGCACCAACTAACAACAGAGATTTACCAATATCCATTAAAAACACCTTCGATTCTCGATACAAACCTTTAATTATATACTCCAACATTGCAAACACAATTTCACTCCACCATTGCAAACACAGCGTAAACAGTCACAACCACACATAAACACATTAGCTCAAAACACAGTCATTTCGCACTTTGTTGCTTTTTACCTTCAACGGTCTGCTTGAAAACAAATGCTTCTAAGCTTCTATCAGTAACAACGTCTTTGTAACAATGTCAATGTAACCTGGGAATTCCTGGAAAGTGATGCTAACTCCTTCAAGTCGACATAATAGGGTTGGCGAGTTAACCGTGAGTCAAGATAAGTGAACTCCACTGTACATCTGAATTTTTTATTTTTTTTATAGGGATAGAACATTAGCAACAGATGTCACAGATTTTTATTTGGCATGATTGATTTGCCAGTTTTTAACAACATTTAACAACTTTTTGAATTTATTGATGAATAGTAGAAACACACCACCAACAGTAACAAGGGAGAGCCTGAGAAGATACAAACCCTCCAACTACTTTTCTTACATGGATCACTACATAAGTACACAAACAATTCAAAGAATGACTTAAAGAGCTATAGCATTTAAAATGCATTCTTACCTACTATAGTCTGTGATAAACTGTAGTAGTGTATGTCTAAATTCATAAGTCAAGTCACCTTTATTTATATAGCACTTTATAAAATACAGATTGAGTCAAAGAAGTTCAAATATGAAATTAGTTCAAGTCAGCTACAAAACACCTCTGCAGAAAACAGTTATGTCATCATCCAGCTCAGTTCAGATCTCATCCAACAGCGTCAGTGGAGTCAAATCAGTAATATTGTTGAACATTAAGCAAAGGAAACCAAACTCAGCTGACAGAATGGAGAAAAAAATGAACCTTGGGAGAAACCAGACTCAGTTAGGGGACCAGTTCTCCTCTGGCCAGTGAACCAACATGGTGTTATTATGATTCAGATTGTAGAACAGTTGCATTAAAAAACGTTTTTCACTGTAAAACAAAACATCAAAGTATGTCAAGTTATGTTTACCACAGGCTTTATTTTACTCATACATTTTAAATAACCCACTATAAACCCCATAAGAATATCTTAAGGGAACCAGGGGTAAATTAGTCTTCCGGGGTTTGACATCATCCCTGCTTCACTCCAGAGGCTTTCATGTAAAGAAGTCAATAGAGTTCATTTTCTGAAGCTGAGACGAGGTGGATTCTGATTGCCTGTCAATATTTTTATTGTTATCAACATTGTTCTGAAAGTGATCACAACTATATTATTGTTCTGTGTCATAATGGTCACATTGATTTTGTAACGTAAGACATGTTCCTGGATCCACATTCCCGTCTGATAATTAGTACTAACCCTATAACTATAACCCTATTAACTGTAAATTTGTCCTTTTAATCGTATTAGTTGATTAGAAAATTGTTTCAGGATCAATAAAGATGTTGATCCAGGAACATGTTGTACTTGTTGTACTTCATGTTCACTGCGTCATAGTTATAGCTGTAGTGTGGATATTTATTTTCATAGAAATAGAATGAATATTAACACTTTATACTTACAGTTATTATAGCTATCATCCTTGGTGTGTATGGATATTAACTCCAGGTCCAGATCATTGATCCACAGAATTATTTATGATTTCTGTTCTGTTCTAGCATGAGCAGATTCTTAAACATAATCTTTTTATGGACTTTGCATTCAAGAACCTGGATTTGATTTTCTTAATTAATTTGTATCTATCAAAGCAGGAAAGATTATTATCTCTCTTTTGATATAGAGGTTTATGACATTGACAGTGGTAGATAATCACCTGGGTTATGGATTTTCAACTGTGATGTGTTTCAGATCAATGTTAGAAACCGCCACACAGCCCCATCTGTAATTTTTGCAGTTACTGGGGAATGGCTGATGATGGCTCAGAGTCATTTCAGGGAAATCTGTGCAAATGAATTATGTATGCTGTTGCCTCTTGATAGGCCAAGCCAGACAAGAGTTGAGCAAGTAATTCAAAGGCTCTCTCCCTGTTGAAGCATGAAAGTAAAAGATAATTAGTGCCAGTGTCTGGAATAAACGTGATAAAGTTAAACAAGGAGTGGGCAAACACTTGGAGAGAAGTAAGAAAGTCTTTTGCATGAAACAATATTGACACGGCTTTCTGCTTTTTCATGCTCAGACTGCAAAATGAACAACTGTCTGTGGGAAATCAATAAAGTGGGCGCTCATTTGTCTCAGGTATAGGCCCGTTAACGATGAGAATGTTTTGAAGTAATTAGCCTATCGTGCTTTAAAGGACCTGACCTTTTATCGACAAAGGCAACTCTCTTTGAATACAATGCATAAGTAACTCTTTTCGGGTGCCTCAAAAGGAAATGAGATTTCTTTGTAGAACATTCAAATAACGTATAGAATGTATAGAAAAAATGTATAGAAAAAACCTTGGCTTTATTTCTCTTTAATTGCATTTTTTTCTGCTTCGGGTTTTGATGATATATAAAAAAAAATGAACTCAATATTTTTCAATTTGCTTTTATTTTACACAGATTTTAATTAACTTTTGATGGGGCAAAACACCTTGCATATCTGAATATGAATACCATACCTTTATTAACCAACAGACAGAGGAATAGAAAAACAATTTGATTATTTTAAAGTCCTCTTAGCCATCTGCTGCATATGTATTAATAAGCGGGAACATGTCTTGATCTATACATTTCTGTCAAAATGGAACTATATTAAGAAATATAAGTCTTGTGTATTTAAGAGCAGCTAGCGTTGATATAATACATTTTATATAATAAAATATATATTTTTTTAAATAATATAATTACTGCATATTAGTGATTTATATGTTGATTAGAATACTTTTGATGATTAGAATGTTTCCAGATGGTGTAGTTATGGCATTTACCACCAGGGACTAAAGGTGCCACGCTTGTCAGGGTTCTGCCACATTCGGTCTAGTCATTTCTTGGTTTTGTGGCAGAGCTCTGACACTACCGTAATGTCTCGTGTTTGGTGTGTGTGCGCACGGCGTCGAGGATTCGAACCGCGCGCGCGCTTGTCTGTGACGTCTTTCGTGCGAGTTATGATGTCCGGTCCCGATACTTTGGTCTGGTTCAGTTTCGGTTTTGAATCGGGATTCGGGCATTCATAACTCGTGTGTTCGTCCTTGTCGTGAGCACGTGAGACAAGTGTTTTGCTTATTCTCACGCGTTCTACGTTATGTGAGTGGGCGCGGTTTCAAGCTCTTCTTGTACCGGGCGCTCTCGTGTCCTTGTCCTGTGTAAGCACGTGGTTTATGTTTACGTCGGCCATGTGCTTTCATGTTGTGTTTTTTGTCACGCGCAGTTTGGTTGTCACCAGCTGTGCGTCATCTGTGTTTAATGTGATCATGCAGCAATGCGCCTCCGCATTGGCTACATGTTCAGGTCTTGTCTGTTACCCCGCTCGTATCGTTTCATTGTGATTAGTTTGATTTTTCCCAGCTGCTTTACCTCGTTTACTTCCCAATGTCCTCCCTATATATTACGTCTTTGTCTGCTGTTCTGTGTTGCGTCGTTGTCTATTCTATGTCTGTTCCTGTCATGAGTTTTTCCCAGTCAAGTCTGTAGTCTAGTCTAGTCTAGTCCAATCCAGTCAAGTCTTAGTCCAGTCTTAGTCCCGTCTAGTCTGGTCTTGTTTTTTCCCCCCCTTGGGGTGGTTTATGTTTGTATTTTGTTTTATTTTGTATTAAAAGCCCTATCACCCGCATATCTGAGTCCTCGCTCTCTCAAACCTGACAACGCTAACCAGCCAAACCATGACCTCTTGACTGTAACATCTGAGTCTGCGGCCCACCCACTGGTCCAATGGGGAGCCCTCAACATAATTATGTAGTCACAGAGAGGATTCATTCAACTGTTCATTGCATCCACCTGGTTTCTATTTCTTGTTTTATCTTGCAATTCTGAGAGTTCATATTCAAATATTTTATGGATTTTTACACTTTTGATTTGTTTGCTCAATGACCATCTTTGTTTCAATAATTGGTCTTTCTGTCTAAAGATCTAAGTAGATCGTAGAACCATTGGCACCAATTGGCAATCAACTTAGCTCAAAATGCTTTTGAGAAACAGTGTCCAGGACATTTCTACATCCATGATGCGTCAGAAATTATGGAGTCCAGAAATAGATTGTATTTCCAGTTTCTAATGAAAGCTCTAGCTTCAGTGAGACGCCAGCTTTCCTCTCTCATTTTTTTGTGCAGTATCCATCAGTGTACAGAAGCGTAGTGAAGCCAGAGATTAAGCAATCAGCGCTAAACTCTTGTTTAAACAGTATGGAACTTTAAAAGACTTCTCTTGAAGATGAAAAAGTATTTCTAATCTATCACAACTGTTGCCATTCTCTCAGGAGTTCACCAATAAAGAACATTCACAAAAATCTTCACGGTATAATGTCTGGAGATGCGAGAGAAAAGCTTTATTTCAATAATGACATAGTCCATGTTGGAGAGGAAACCCCGTGAGAAATGGAGTGGAGTGAAATTAAGAGAGTTTATCAGAGGGCACAGACACAATGTCCATATTATTGATGTGCCATAAATCAAAAGCAGAATATTTAATTAGGCCATATCTCTCCCTTATTCATTGCTGTGATCACAGTGGCCTTTGAACTTTAAAGAAATAATGAGCTTTCTCAACACTATCAGAATTTCAGTCGATTAACTTTCCATGCTTTAAAAAAATGCTGTTTGTCTACAAATCTACAGGTTTATTTTGCTTTAGCATGCATTAGACATTCAATTCTTCTTATTTAGTTTGGAGCTGATGAGATTTCACAGTTTTTTGTGAGTAAAAAAAAAACAACTGCTGTGGAAAGCTTTAGGGTTAAGATCTCTAAGAGAGTTTGTGATTTCAAATCATCGATGGAAAGCAAGAACCAGAAGAGCCGAGTTAATTTGCCAAGGCAAGAAAACTAGGCTTAGTCAAACCGACTAACAGCTTTCCTACAATGATAACTATTGAACGCTTTATCTCATTGTGGAAAGTCACAGCAAATCCATGTCCGTCTAGATTAGACCTCACCGCATACTTACAAATTCATTTTTTCCCGCCTGTCAACAAATTAAATATAAATAACACAATTACAATATGCTAAAGTTGTCGACTTGCTTAGAATGTCTTATCAGAATTGTACACCTGTTATTGTGTTGTAGAAAAGCATAGCTTGTAATTATTTGTCTTGTTTAATTCTGCGAAATGTTTGGAATAGGGTTAATTCATATTTCAAGCAGCGTTTGTTAAATGCAAACAGAGAATCCATTAGTGTCAGTTCACGAAACATGCTCAGCGGTGCCCTCTTTCCATTCCATTACTGCTCCAGTCTGTGGTGAATGGATTACTGGGGCTAATTCACTCAAACTTGGAATAGTGACAATCCACTCAAACTTTTGCATTTGCACACGTATTAAGTAAATACATATCGGTATGAAATGCTTGTTACGCTACGATTGGAAATCAAACTATCTCTAGCTGATGAGGATATAATATCCTGTGACTTGTGCCAAAAATAGGTCCTCAGTGTTGGTGGTTCAGCTGCAACACTGCAAATTGAGAGTCATCTAAAATACGAAATGAAACGTCAACAGTGATCAGCATGATCTTGGATTATGATAGAAATTCATTAATATGGGGAACAACACATGCAGAAGGTGGTTTTGCAGCCCGCTGGCTACCACAGCCACAAGAGCTTCACCACTGTGCCAGTACTTCCTCACTTCAGATTGTGAAGTGTTTTTGTTTTTAAATGCCTTGTCAAGTACAATATCGTAGGGGGGAGTTTGATGGATGTTTTGTTTGGAATTTTACAGCAGAAAATGAAGCGGCATTATCCGTGACAAAATTGAAATGAGCTCAGCCTACATCACAGCACAGAATGCACAATCCCAGTGCAAAATTGATAAAGAGCAAATCATTAGGATGCTGGTGGAAACAGAGGATGCACAAATACGTTCACGGCGCTAATGTGAAGCTCACAGGTGTTTTTGGAGGCTTATCTCAACCATGATGTGATTGAAAATTTAAGGATGAACAGAGTCATTTAGTCCAATCACTCAAACTGCATGTCTCTCAATGTGACTTGGAAAGCACCATCTGCGCTTGTTGTTTGTGGAGGACATAAAAAACATTAAGATGGTGTTAGTAGACTATTTGGAATCGTCAGGGGTTTAAGATCCATGTAGATGATACTCATCATTTGAAGTTTTATAAAATTAATCTACCATGTACCATTTGTAATGTCCAAACATTGAATACACACACATTTAACATTCTCTATGCTATAAACAGAAGATAATGAAATATTTAACAGATTTTGAAACGTGGGACACATTTCGCGACATTTCACAACATATCATGACTGAATCTATTTCATAATGTGTCAATCATTTTGTCAATCTATTTGTAAAGCTACAACAAATAACTACCTTTATGTATTATCTATATTCACAAATAGTCTTGCCTGTTCTAGTCTTGCGTCGTCAGACCTTCAGACTACAGCTTTCATTCCATTTTTAGTTTCTGATTTCGTTTTGTTCAGCATCATGTTTAAAGTCAATGTCCCAACAGACTGGCTTGCAACTCATCAATGATTAATTCAAGAACATTGTGCAAGTTTGTGCAACAATGGAAATCAAGCATTTAGTTGATCCTGATAATTGCTCATTGTCACAGTTGTAAACACGATGGCTTTCTTCTTCCATGAGGGTATTTGGTATCACCATAGCTTTTTTTCAAGGCAGACTGTTCAAGAATGTGACACAAATGTCTCCCAGAAATCCTGTAGAATACAACTAACCAAATGATGGCTTCGAAACTCCTCATTTTGTGTGTTATATGCATAAGATGTTCAGTGTGTCGTCCTCCATTTGCTGCCAAAACAGCACTGACCCAACCGAGGGATGGACTCTACAAGACCCCTGAAGGCATCTTGTGGTATCTGGCAACAAGATATTAGCAGAAGATACTTCAAGCCCTGTAGGTTACTTGTCAGGGTTGGGGATAGAACGAGGACTCAATTGCAGGGAGGACAGGTCTTTATTGAAAAAATAAAACAAAACTTCAAATATAAACCAACCGAGGGGGAAAAACATAACTAGACAGACTAGGCGGTACAGGGAGAACTAGACAAGACCTAGGAAACCTCAGTCACAGGCGTGACGAAGCAGAGAGTGATGCAAAACAAGACAGAAAACATGAAGGGATTAAGTAGCCACAGAAGGAGGGGTAATTGATGAGGAAACATTTGGGACAAATCAAAGTTAACCATGGGAACAAGGTGGGGAGGGTTTACAATGACAAGACATGAACACGCAGCCAATGCGGACGCGCATCGCTGCGTGTTCACATTAAACAAAGACGACGCACAGCTGGTGGAAACCAAACTGAGTGCGCAACAACAAAAAACACAACAAAAAAGCACTCGGCCGAAGTCAGAGCCCTGCCACAATAACAAGAAATTACTAGACAGAATGTGGCAGAAACCTGACATTATTAGGTGGAGTCACAATGGATTGAACTTGTTGGTCCAGCACATCCGACAGATGTTCAATTGAATTGAGGTCCAATTCCAATGCTTGCATGCCCAATCACCAATAGTGGGTGCTTTTGACAAAGGACAGTGGTCATCATATAGGCACCATACGCAGCAGAGTGCGATGCATTGTGTGCTATGACACATTCCTCCCATAACCGTCATACATTGTTTTGTAACTTGGACCACAGTAGACCCTCTGTTGGCTTGGACCAGATGGCATAGTTGTCCTCGTGCATTGATGAGCCTTGGGTGCCCCAAACCCTGTCACAAATTTGGAGTTTGTCTCTCACTGGACCATTGCTGACCTGAAGCAACCCACAAGCATTGCTGTTTAAGAGATACTTTGATCCAGTCTCTTTGCCATAAAAATTTGTTCTTTGTCAAAGTAACTAAGATTTATTTTATTTCTGCTCATTTCTTCTCTATCAAGCATTATGATTGTGAGAATTGATTGTTTGCTGCTCATTCTCGCCTCTGCCATGTTTCAAGTTTATGAAGTTTATGTTTTAAGTTTATTTAAGTTTATAGCTCAATCAGTAGAGCATTGGTGTTTACAACACCAAGGTCATGGGTTCGATCCCAGGGAAAGCAAGAAAGTTTATGGTCTGTCCAACTTAGGAAGATAGGTATAAAAATTATCCCCGAGTTCGAATTGAGAGGGCGTTCATGTCCAATTTATATCTAGCAATTTCATATCTATTCTTATCTTTTGACTTAAAGCTTTAAAAAAATCAAAACATCCATGTTACAGAAAATCACACGGAGCTTTCTTTGTTTTTAATGCGTCAGCAAGAAGTGTTTATAACAGCACCTAATTTATTGTTAGACGTCAGCAGACAGTAATAAAGTAGTGATGATCACTGTGGGCCAGGTACACACAGACATCATTAAAAAAAATTAACTGCTGTACGCCGTGTTATCTCTTAATACTCTGAATTCTCAACAGACCGGAACTCATCAAGAAACTTCATCAAGAAACTTCTTCTCATTAAGCAAACTATAAGAGAAGAAGAGGTGTGTGTGCATGGCATATTATATGGAATAAAATGTTATTGTACACACATTTTTAAAAGTTAATATTAATATACATATTAAATTGACTATAATACATAGAGTCCAATATTTATCAATTAAGTAAACACTGCTTCATGCTTCTCACATAATTCAATTAAACAATCAATAATACAGAACAAAGCAATAAATTAAAAACAGCAAATGATCTTGTTTTTCTTTTAGTCAATATTGTATAATATTATAATATTTTAATTAATTGTGTTTAATTTAATATTGTATAATATCATGATACACAGCAACAGATCAGCCTATATTTAGACTGCAATGCATAGTGCACAAATACAATATTTTGACCTTCATTTTTTGTTGTTGCCTGTGTTCATAAGACCATTGCTTTCTTAGTATCTTACTATTAGGCTGGTAGTTTTCAGTATTTTATTTTTCTATTTTCCGTTTTCATTTTCCGTTTTTTTTTTAACTTGTTGAAATAAAGCTATACATATAAATTTTTTTAATATTATATTTTATAGGCTATATTGTCTTATTTCAAGTTTCTATTTTCTATGATTTTTTTTACTATAACAACCCTGCTTAAGAAAAAATGAAAGTATGTATTTGTTCTTAATATACAACAATTTAAGCAATGGGATACATTTTTTTTTTCAATCTAATCAAATGAACATGAAATTCAGCAGGGAAAAATGAAAAACTGTTGTGAATCATTCACTACTGTATAGTTTTAGACATCCTTCCAAAACGGAAGACACATTCCTTCCAACTCAGCAACTCTGGCATTGTGAATGTGAGAATTTGGCAGATAAGCATGAGCTTGCTAATTTATTAATTTATAACTCTAATATATCTGACTCCAAATGAAGACCACATTTTAGAACAATAGCATGAATGTAAGGCCAGATATTTTTTTTTTTTTTTTTTTTTTAAATGTAAACAAGCTTCATGAATATCTTAGTCGTGAGATGAAACAAGATGAGGTGCAACAGCTATTAAAATGTAACTACAATTTTTTTTTCTTTTCACCCGGAAGTCCAATTCGCCACTTGTTCCATCAAAAATTTCCTATGGTCTTTTGTAAAGTGCTTTTTTGATTTATTTGTAAAATAAAGCCTGTGGTAAACTTGACTATACCTCAACGTTTTGTTCTACAATGTAAATTACACACACCCACAGCTAAAACACAATTTTTTCAGCAGTTATGTGTGACAAACAATGAAGAAAACTATGATGAAGAGTTCAGAAGGTTTCTTTAATAAAAACAAACTAGCATAATCCACAAATGGCAATGTAACAGCGGCGTCTAAAAGTATGCATGTGCAGACACAAACAACAACCGACAACTGAAGAGTGAGCAGGGAGAACTAAATACACATGGTGATAAACAGAAATGATTGTAGTCATGGTGACACGTGACAGAACAAAAACAAACCAAGATTCCTAGTGTTGTGAGAGTGTGATATTGTTCATTTTTGAAAACACTTTTTAACTAGATAATAAAGTTTGGGGTGTGAGTGTGTGCAGTGTACATAATAGAACATTATAAAACCCCTTGTGAAAATCTTAAAGCAATTGGCGTAAAATGAAAGTGCACTTCCAGGTTCTGACCTCATACCTGCAATACTTTATAGCGACTTTCCATCCTGCGGGTCAATCATGGCCAGGGGAAGAATTTTTTAATTGTCTGGAAAGTAAAAAAACACATGAAATCATATGGAGTTGGTTTGAAATGTGATTTCAACCTGTCTTTTGAGTCACACAATGATAATGTCAGAACGCTTAATGAAAACATCATTACCAAAGCAACCCATACAGAAAGGTTGGTTATGTGTGGACATAGCAATCTTATTTGATCACTTACAATGCATAATGCAGTCAGTCTAAATTTGCGGGGACATTTGAATCGGTCAAATTTGACTCAGTTTGTGGAAGTGACTTTGTAAAGCGTAATAAAAAAGACTGAAAATTGAATATTGTAGGTTGTATTTTAAACAGACCAAATTTTACGGAAGTCACACCTGAAAGGTGAATACGGATAATAATGAAAATGTGTGTGAAACGTTTTAAATTAAAATATGCACAGCTTAAACATACAACCATGTTGAATTTCAACCCACAAAAATTCAAGCCCTAAAAATACAATACATTAAAATGCATGCATTTTCATTTATTGCAATTCAACAAGCATATTGTTTTAAATACATTTGTCATTAATTTGTTTCCATATTAGATGACCTACTACTTCTGCCAAGATTCTGAAATTAAAATTCAAGTGGGGTAGATTTTCCTCCACAGGTTAATATCAGATATTTCTACCCTATACGAGTAATGCAATTTTACCCTATTCTGAGATATAACAACTTAAAAATATTTGAACCGTAATGTTATTTTCTGTCACATACTAGCTACAGCCTTCTTTATTTATAGCCCATGCCAAGGAGGATGTGTCTGAACACTGAAAAGCTTTATCTGTCTTCAGGTTTGATTTCATCAAATTGAGCATGGGCCATGGTGTTTCATTTTCACTTTCTTATTGCTCAATCAAGGTATGTTTGCTCAAAGTCAATATCTATTCAGTCAATTGTGCACAACACTCAAGCGATAAATAAAGTGCTTTCAGGGCATGTTGTTTATCCTTATCATCATAGGTGCTTTCAAGAATTCGGGTCACTGAAATGTTTTATTCTGAATCTCGTTAGTCTTAATTGGTTTGAATTTGTGTCTTCAGTCAGCCAGTTTGTAAAGCCTATTGCCTAAATGTGATGAGGTTATAAATTTGAAAGTAGCTTGTTTTGCTAGTGATTTTTAAACAGCACATTATGCTGATGATATCAGGCTAGACTAATTTTGCTCGCTAAAGATAGCCTCCTCCATCACATGTTTGGCATGGGAATCAATTTATGAATTCTCTTAGCAAATTGCACACTGGCAGACCTCAGGAGCGGTCTTGATTGCAACGGCTATATTCTAATTATTGCTCACAGTTAAATGACCCAATGTCAGCAAGGTGCCAGGAGTTGTCAAAGGATATAATTAAGAGAAAGGCATTTATGAAGTCCCTCACCTCTGACTTAACCCTGTGATTATATAAATGCATTGCAAAACCACAGAACCTGGATATGAAATGCAGTCCAACCTAACTGTCTGAGATCCTTTTGGCTACAAACAGAGGTGTTAATTAGGTAAAAAACTGTATCCTGTAAAAGCTTTCGCTTTGAAGCCGGGTGTATGCATGTTGACATGGAGAGTCAGAGGTTCAGAATTTTAAACGAGCTTTTAGAAATCAACAACAAAAATTAAACTTAAGGTCACTTCTAATTATATAATTGAGGGGATGGAGAAGAAACATCTTTAAGCTTAATTATGTGTTGCAAAACAGATAATTTTCTTAATCAGTGTTTTTAGTCTTGCTTTTGACTTGTAAAGGTATCTAAACAATAAATCTAATAAGAAGTTAATTTTGCCTTGTCTAAATCATAAACCTCAATATATATTTTTTGATTTATGCTTAAAGAAAGAAACTAAGATAAGAAAACAGAACTATTTGGGGTACATCAATTTTGCTTCTAAAAGTATATTTTCTAAAGTATATATTTAAGTACAATTAAATGAAATTAAATCTTGTTTTAAGAATGATAGGAAATATTATTGGAAAACAAGAAAATGCGATTTTGTCCGCATTTACAGGCCCGTTCTCATTGAAAAAAAAAAAACTCACTCATTATGAAATCTTGAGAGAATTGAACGCACATGCCACTTAAAAAAAATCTTTCTTTATGAACTAATCTAGCACGATGGAAATATGCAGGTGTCTTTGAGTTATGAATGAACCGGCATGTAGCAGACTCAGGGAACAGATTGCCAAGCCCGTCTAAAGCGGATTAGAGTTAATTAAAGGGATGTTCCTACTTGTCATATCCATGGATCCACTTTCTATTTACATACTAATGCCAAGAGCGAGCAGAAGAGGAGAGCACTCAAAAGTGGCATTGCATGCTTACAGATGAAGAATAAATTTTTTATTCATTCTTTGAAAAACTAGTGTAGACAATTCCCCATGTATACCATGATTGCCAAAATGATAATTGGCCTAGCTGGTACATTTTTAATGTCTTAAACTTCACATATACTGTACATTCACCTTGAGCATGGTCCTTGAGCATGTATCCCTAAAGTAATTTTATTAACTGTTTTACTGTGGTCCTCCACAACAGTTTACAAATTATATTCTTGGTAGCCTGAATTTTTTGCAGTATGAAAGTAATCTGAATGTACTACATTCACTATGCTTTCATTGGCATTTGACTTATTGCAAAAATTGAATTCCATCCTATCATTGCCTCATGGGATGGTAAAGTATCAATTGAATGTGCACTTCAGAATCTCAGAGGAAGTAGTAGGTCATCCAGGTACTTTTTGCATAGCATTATATAAAGTTCAGTGTTGATTCAGTTCAGTTCAATAACTGTGAAAAATGTATCAACTCTGAAAATAGTTATATTCATCAAAGATATGCAACTCTACAGTGTTGTACTACTACCAAAGATCCTTTCAAGCTAAGTGTGTTCACTTCACTCTGTGGTCAAATTTGCAACACCTCCAGGCAGCTATTTCAGGCATCAAAGACCAAAAATGGACCAGTTGCATATACATAGCCATTATGTCAAGACAGTGTATTAAGATTTAATACCCACTAGCAGTTGGTCAAGGGGCAATCCGTCTTACTTTTCGGTATCAAATTAGACCACATGAGAGGCGATTCAGATGCAAATGAAACAAACTTCAGATTCAGAAATTTGTACATACGTGCCGCAAAGAAAGATACTTATTGCCCCCCCCCCCCTCTTTCAAAGTGGCAAAATACAGCAGATGGCGTCCATTTGTAGTTTTCAGACAAGTTATCAGCAGAAAAATATCACAACGATTATTTTTTATTAATCGAGAAAAGTAGAAATTGTTACCATGATTCATCGCATGATTCATAAAAAGCAGGACTAATTTCACCATATTGTGCGTTTCACTTTCTCCCATTCATAAGTAATATGAATGAACCATCTTTGTAGATCTAAACTATTTCACATACTGGTTTTCACAGAATTTATTGTACGGAATTATGCATATTCAGATACAGCCATATCCTACTCTCCTAATCAATATAAAAAAAAATTCCTAAATGCAATTAGGAATGCAGCACTTGAGGATAAAGATTCAGTCTTGAGCTTTCCAAAACGGAGCAGGTCCTGTATGTAACAGCGATGAAAGACATCACCTAGATGCCTTACATGCTGTCTGTGAAGGTCACATATGTCATATTTCCTTTCACTCTTGTCTGAGATGCTGTTTTCAAATCTGCATCAGCCAATTAGTGAAAACTACCTTTTTCATCACAATGCTTTATTTTCAGGGGAGACTTTGAGAGGTTGCGAATATATTTCCATCCAGTGACTTGCCCTTTTCACATTAGAGGGCAAAAAAAGAAAAAAAGAAAATGACAAAAGATTTAGTGTTCTGTTTACTTTAGCAGTCAGCCAAATTCATTGCTTTAAATGTTATCATATGTCAGACTGCATTCTCCTAAAGGCTGCTGATTTAACATTTATTCCGTAAAGCCCTATTATTAAATTACAATTGTTTTGAGACTAAATCCAAAACTGAACAGAATCAAGGAAATAATGTGATGAGACAAACAGTCAATGAACTTCTGCCAATATGAGCTCTGAGTGAGGCCTGTCAGGGTGTTAATTGGATATTGTTGTTCATGTTGGCTGTAAAAGACATGAGACACGAAGAAAGTCTTTTTAAATGAATTTAGAAATCACATATGCCATCCATTCTCTGTTTAATGACACCTAAGGGCATAGCGGATGATAAGGCCATGGTTTCTGTCCACTTATAGCTTTTTTGAATGAAAATAATGAGTTTGACTTACCATACCAGCCTCATTTAACTTCCATATTACAGTGTGACAGACTCAGAAGAAATGATACAGGATAGCTATTTTCAAAAACATAATGCATCCAGAGAGATTTGCTTCTATAATCATCAACCAATTAATCTGTGGATGGAAACACAATTTCCTCAGCTTTGTTTATGATTTAGACAAGCACATTTCTGTACCGTTTCTGAAATGTGACATACAATTTCTCACAGGTCATAAAGATTTATTTTTTGTTAAATCAGAATAAGCCAGTGCAGTCATCTTTGGCTTTTGTAAGTGGCAGCCAGCAAATAATAATAATAAAAAAAACAATCATTACTGACATCTCTGTATTTCAGATGAAAATCAATTCCATCAAGTGTCAGTTTTTTTTTCAAGAGCTTATCTAACATTTTTGTATGGTGCACATTATCTCTCTGTCATTTGGTCCGTTGTCAAAACATGTTTTGTTTTGTATCTGATCGATTCAAAGTGATAAAGCCTTATGTTTTCTCCAAGAAAATAGAATAAAATACATTTCTGTACACATTTATACATCCTAGGCTACATGTCTATAGACTATTTCTAAAAGATAAGAAATCATAATGTAAAATTTGGTTTTGTTAACTGGTTTAATTTGAAACATACAAGCTAGTTCTTAATAATGTCTTGTAGATTCGTTTTACTGAACGAGATTAATAGTGCTTTCATTGCTTTCAGTTAATTATCTTTAATAGTGATTATAAAGGAAGGGGCTCCGTTATTTGTCAGAAATGTATGTCTGATGGCATTAACCAAACCTTTTGAATTTATATTACAAATAAAAATTACCCTTTTTAAGGTTTATTTAATCATTTAAAAAGAGAAAAAATACTTGAGGTCCAGTTTTATACCACGCCAAATGCTTGGATAACCCTTCTGAAAACATTGATTTTGTATGCAGGTCAGTAATAGCACAGAGGCTTCATTAATGTCCTTCCTGAATAATGCATATTGTGTTTCTGTGCTTTGTTGCTCTATATTAAATCTAGCAAAGTTTGCTATTGTACTGTATGCACGATTCAGCAGCCTTATAACCAGAGAGAGGTTTGGGTAGGAAGGGCACAGTGTCCTAGCACGGCTCTTTAATCTCTCACTTTGAAACTCTGTTCCACCCAAGGGTGGCAAACTGAAAAGGGCTTCCAAGACCCCCAGGAACAATCAGTCACTGCGTGGAGGTGATGAAACAGTATTTTTTCAATCCAAGGAGAACTGCCTTTGTGCAGTGAGGTGTGATGGAATTAAACATGGGGTTTCTGTGCTTATCTGTACAGTATATTCGTTTTTTCACTCTTATTATACTTGCGGGGACATTTTTTTTTGTGAAGATGTAAATAGAATGGCTCGAAATAGTCTCTTGAATGTGGACTACGAAGACTGTGCACCTTGGTGTCTCACTACTTTTTTAAAGTCGTCATGAAACGGAAGTTGCAATATTATTTTGTTCCCTCTTTGTGACATATCCAAATGAAAAAAGTAGGGTGGGACATGATTTTGTGTTGCAACATATTTCCCCTCTGAGCTTCAGCACTTAAAAGAGCATTTTCCTAAAAGAGCAGACATGGGTGTGAGGTTATGTTGGATGTTTCTGGATGCGGTCGTTTCCTGACCCCATCTGACAGTCGTGATTGCTGCTTCACATGCCTGGGGCTAAAACACACTGAGTTGTAGTTCGTAGATAAGTCATATGACCACTGTGGGAAGATGACCACTGCAGTGCTGTAGTCGAGACTCCAATGCCTCAAAAGAGTTTGAGTCCCCTCTTCCATGCCCTAGTTCCATCTAGTTCCGCTGCTCAGCAAAGGGCTACTCTGGCAAATAGCCAGAATGACCTAGAGTGGGGGCAAATCTCCCAAATCAATCTCTGTGGGCCCCTCATTCCTCTAGCACACCGCAAGCTGTGGAGCTTCTGAATGAGACTGCTAGTCCTTTCCATGGGGGACCCATTCTGGGCTCTGGCACAGCATCAGATGTTGATGACCGCACTGCCCCCTTCGGCATTGCTGAGTCCCGAGACAGGTATAGCAGCGTGGTATGAACTGTGTGATAAATTACCCCACTTTGAGTTTCTATGGGGAGGTGTTCCCATAGAACAAGTATCCAGGCATGCTGTTGTCTCCGCAGATGCCTCTACCACTTAGCTGAGATGTCACATAAAACGGGCATGTAGCCTCAGGTGTTTTGAAGGCCTTAAGTTGCTAGAAGTATGTCTTGTGCTAGGCTGTTTCAAAATGCCACCATTCTGGAGGGGACGCAGAATACATAGGTGACCTAGCTCAAGTGGTAGTAAACATCATCACAACTCACAGAGATGCCCAATCATCTACTACATCTCCGCACATCACGATGAAGTAGATGGGAAGTCTGTGGGTGAGCGCGACCTGATCATCAGGTTCATGAGGGGCGTGAGAAGGTTCAATCATCCACATCCTCACCTTGACGTCTCTTGGGACCTTTCCTTCTCTCGTACTATCCACCCCACATTGAGACTCTTTTGAATCTCTGCAGTCAGTTAATTTCCCGTCATTAAAGACAGACCTCCTGTCTGCACTTTCTACTATCAAGAGGGTGGGGGACCTGCAGGTATTTTCGGTTGACAAATTTAGTTTGAAATTTGAGGCTAGTTTCACATGATCTTGAAACCCTGGCCCATATAGGTGCTCAAAGTTCCCATCACACCGTTCAGTAACCAGGTGGTGAAGCTTCAAGCACTACTCCTGAAGGAGACAGATCCAACACTTGCTCTGCTCTGTCCTGTCCTTGTCTATTATGAGAGGACAGCAGAAGGGAAAGGCTGTCTCCTAGCAGAGGTTGGCCCACTTGATAGTGGAAGCCATCGTCTTGGCATACCAAGCCCAAGACCAGCCATGCCCTCTAGGGTGAAGGTGCACTCTAACAGAAGAATCTCTTTATCCTGGGCGCTGGTGTAAAATTAATCTGCAAAATTATATAATCTTTATGTAGAGCCAGTGTCTTCCCATATCACATATACTCGCCACCACCCACCAGCAGTGGGTGAGGGCCTTAATTGGTGTCTCGCTTGCTGCGACATTCCCTTCTTGGGCTCTTCAGTGAAAACCTGATTGTGTAAATACACACACTCTTCCTTATATGCCTGCTTCACGGGGTGGAACACGCAATGCTAAATCTTGCACGGCAATGTGCATCGGCTCATTTAAGATACACTCAAAGGTAACTGGGTTCTCAGGTGAGACCCCAAATCATCAGTTCAGTTTAGACATAACGCCTCCATTCCCTCCTTCAGGGAACAGGGGTCAAAGGAAGGTAGCTCTCCAGGAACAGGATTACTAGATGAATAGAGCCACTACAGTGTGCCAGAGTTCTGGACCAAAAACAGCAGCAATCTCTTGAGGACCGCAACGGGGAAATTTTATATCTGGCAAGCTTAAAAATCTTTCCAGACCGCATGTTGTGCAAAATTTTTCGAAGCAACTTAAATGAAGGTGTGTTCCGGCAGCACAGAGTATTTCCATGGTACTTCTCGTGGAGTTCGAGGGCATGGATGAAAACCCTGCCCATAGCTGAGAGTGAGCTGTAGCTGGCATCTGACTTTTCTTGACCCTCTCATGCCCGCTGGTCCCACCTAGCTTCTAGTCTCCTGTTTTTCTGGATTACCCACCCAGCCTCCCTCTCCTGCCTCCGCTGGCCAATGTCAGCTCTTCAATTCATCCACTGTTTAATCCATATGCTGTGTGGATGCTTCTTGTATCTTCCAATCACCAGCTTCCCCTTGGAAAGATTATCCCATGGATCCCCCCTCCCGCCACCAAGCCTTTCACTCTATCTTGGCCTGTTGACCCATTGGCTCCTCCCTCCTTCAGTTCCACTTATAGCTCTACCAGGCTCCCATGTCCCTCCTGCTCTGCCTTGGTCAGATGTCACTCTGCCTGTGCCACAGATTTCCAGGCTCTCAGCTGCACTTTGTCTCTCCAGTCGTTGTACAGCATCATCTTCATTTAATGTGGTTGTATTCGTTTTCTTCAGCACTATCCTTTGTGGATTAATAAAGAAGTGTTTGTTTGGATTCTCCTGTGTCGTGCGGTTACTACAGCATCACATTATTTAGCTCTGCTCCATTTCTTGCATTAATTTTTGTTGAATATTTTGCTGAAAAACAAAATCTCAATGAAAATTGCAATAATCAGTCACCAGAGAAGAAATATCAACACAAGAGGTACGGGAAGTTTAAAATAACTTAAATTATGAGAGAACATTAATTAAAAAAAGAGAGAAAAAAAGATGTGCAAAGTCAAATTATATATCATTAAAAAAATAGCTGATTTTGATCGTATAGTAGAGGCTTCTCAGTTAATGTACATGCATAAAGATTAATCTACACATCTTACTTTTTTTTGTCTCTGCTTCTTTTTTATTTTTTATCCATATTCCACCTTTTTCTCTTCCTGCTTCTTTCAGAAAGACTCCTGCAGTTGGCCTTTGCAAATGGCCCTAAAGCTTTACAAAAGCCAAGTAAAAGCTCAACCTGCTGTATTCAATGTGTGCTGAACAGAGACCAACCTATTATTTCGTCCATTCCGTGCCTTTGAATCTGGTGACCTATTCCAGTGAAAAGCAATTTCAATAAAGGTCATACACATGACTAGGTATGGGAGAAATGCCCATGAGGCAAGGTTTTCAAAGGATGTTTAAGTCCTTTATCTTTTTATTGTTGTGTGTGGCATTGTGAGGGTATCATTACAGGTTGAATTAGGTTTAAAATGCAAGTCTGAATTGAAAGCTGTACATCATGGAAACATTTGAAACTATGTTTTTGTTCGTCACAACAAATACTTCAATTTGCTTAATGTCCAGTCTAGTTCACTAAATATAATTGTAATTGGGTTTGTGCCTGTTGGGCAACACACATCTAAAGTTTGTGACGGTTGTGGTTTTACTAAGGCTGGGGAATATTAGCCTATTTAGTACCAATTTAAAATCTAAAAATCTTTTTTTTCAGCACTTCATGTGTTTCATGTGAGAGACGTAATAAATGTGACAGCACACATAGTTCAGGGTTAAATACATTTTCTCATTGTTTTTTGTTGTTGTATATTTGCAAGTATGAAAAGTTTTCAGTTTGTGTGATTTTTCATACTGAAACACAGAACATCTGTTTCTAAACACGTTTTAGCACCTCAGGTTGAAATAATTACAAATACAGCTTTTACTCATGTAATTCACAACATGTCATGATGGAAATGCTTTGTTGCCATCTGTGGTGTGAGAGTTTACATTTTTGATTGGACACTTGGACACATTACCACATTCACGATAAAACACGGCTATGATGTCTTCACCCAACGGTCCCTTAACAGTGTATTTGCATGTTTGTTCTCATTGATATTGTTCATTGAAGCTTTACTGTATTAGTGTATTGTGTGAGAGAGATTGAGTGAGTGAGTTTGTTACCTGCATTTGTATACAGCATTTTCCTCCAAGTCCTATGTTCATAATAAAAATCAATTTGAATGTCTGCTGCGATATGTTGTCCTTTTAAAAGTTAAGGGGTTGTCCTGTGCCTGACACTGAGAGCACTAGTCAGAAAATGTGTCAGTAGCGTTTTGTTCTGTATTCACAACAACTTTCTGATCTTTCAATATAAAAGTCTTTGCTACTAAGTGACTCATAAAGTCATTTCCGCCCTCTAAAGGCACAACAATGTAACTTCCGTTGCTGTTCACAGGCTGAGATTTTTTTTTCCAGCTGAAGGAAGGCTTTTAGTGTTTTTACTTCATGAAAGTTACATATTTTTTGGCTTCAATATCTGTATTGTGTGATGACTGTTTTATAAAAGCAATAAGGTAAACGTGGCTAGTGCTGTCTCTTAAATAAGTCATGGCTGAAGAGGTTGCAGACACTGCAACCTTTAGCTGTGACTTATTCACAATACAGCACAGCCTCTCGTACCTTATATATATATAATTTAATAGCGACATTGGTTGACACTGATTTTAATAGTCATGAAGATTTGATTGTCCCATTACAAGAGAATACAGCTCAATCTTCAGGAAAAATGAACTGTACCCACACAGGGGATGGTATTGAGCACAGAAATATCCAGACCAATCATAGTTTATAATGAAAGCTATTAAACATAATCTCTGTTGTAAATATTTGAGGAGGTTGACATCTGGTTGAGAGTCCATTTGTGCTTTGGATAATGTGCCCCAAAGCACTCCACTTCTCTCTCCCTCATGTAAAATGCATTCGGCCGTCTGTTGCTCCCATTGAGTTAAGTCTGGAGTGTGAGTGTCTTGAGTACACCCTCGACAAACTTCTTTGTACATGTCAGCTTTCTTCCACTGGTTTGTTCCATCAACACTGATTTTATGTTTTCCTTTGCTGCCAGCACAGCACTTTCACCCATAACTATTCGGTTTGGGAGTGCAAAACCATTATCAGGGCTTGTTGCCATTGTTTCTGCTGTAGTCACTTTGTGTTCCGATACAATGCTGATGCAAATTCTGCTGTCCTCACTACGTGGCATTTCCAATCAATATTCAGCACACAATTGTTTTAGTTTTTTCCCCTGGAGATATTTGGGATGGTTATGCTTTGTGGCTTGTGTGATTCAAAATACATTTAACTAAAATGGGCATGGCCGTTTACAAAAGACACACAATTTCTGGGCCCACAACATCATAAATAATGGTCTGCAAATCATAACATGATTTGTATGTCTTGATCTTTTCAAGATTCTTTTAAAAATTCTTAAAATAGCAGCATTAATCCTTTGGGATTAGATCAAGCCTTAAAACATTCACAGATTTCAATTAATGAACCTAAAAACTAGAGAAGTTTATTTTTCTGCAATTAAAGCACCATTAGCAAATTACAAGACATGTACAGTGGTGTGAAAATAATTTATTTTATTTTATTTTTTTGCCTGCTTGTCACACTTAGATGTTTCTTATCATCAAAGAAATGTAAATATTAGTCAAAGATAACACAAGTGAACACAAAATGCAGTTTTTAAAATAAAAAAACAAAATCCAAACCTACATGGCCCTGTGTGAAAAAGTGCTTGCCACCTAATCCTAATAACTTGTTATGCCACCCTTAGCAGACACAACTGCAATCAAGCGTTTCTGATAACTTTCAAAGAGTCTTTTACGGCAATGTGGTGCGATTTTAGTTCACTCATCTTTACAGAATTGTTGTAATTCAGCCACATTGGAGGGTTTTCGGGCATGAACTGCCTTTTTTAAGATCATGCCACAGCATCTCAATAGGATTCAGGTCAGAACTTTGACTAGGCCAAAGTCTTCATTTTGTTTTTCTTCAGCCATCTTGCTGGTGTGTTTTGGATTATTGTACTGCTGCAGAACCCAAGTTTGCTTCAGCTTGTCACGAAGAGATGGCCGGACATTCAAGATGTTTTCTGTCTTCCCAGTTGTCGCTGTGCTTTTGAGGCCACTTTGGTCTGTTGGCCACACCTGGAAAGGTTCACCTCTATTCCATGTGTTCTGCATGGATAATAACTCTCACTGTACTTCACTGGAGTCCCAAAGCTTTAGAAATGGCTTTATAACTTACTTTCTTTAGAAATGGCTTTGTAACTTACTTTCTTTCTCATTTGTTCCTGAATATCTTAGGATCTCAGCATGATGTCTGGCTTTTGAAGATTATTTGCTCTACTTCACTTCTTCAGGCTGGTCCTATTTAAGTGAATGCTTTATTGAGAACTTGTGTGGCAGTAATCAGTAATTAATCACCTGTTTGTGACTAGAGAAATTGAACTCAGTTGTGATAAACCACAGTTAAGTTATGTTTAATGGAGGGAACAGTTTTTCACACAGGGTCATGCAGGTTTGGATTTGTTTTTCCTGTGCCTGACACTGAGATTTACTTGTGTTATCTTTGATTACCTTAATTTTTTGATGATCTGAAACATTTAAGCGTTTCAAATATGAAAAAAATAAATTATAAATAAATTAAAATATAGCATCATATTTCCTGTACATATTATATGTCATTCGTAAAATGATTTCCATTTGATTTATTCTCTAGTGATTTGGTAAATAACATTCTAATTAAGAGTGTGTAGAGATGTTCATCTAAATGACCTTTAGCAATGGCATTTAGTCTTTATAGGCAAACATGTAATTTCTAAGCCATTAAAATCACCAAAGTGAACTGCAGACATAATAACTGTTTTCAAAAAGATTCTCCCAAACTTGGCTCAGCAAATTAATGGATGCTGAAATAATGCAAAACGTTTTGATAGCTCCTTAGTTTAACACTTTTTGGTGAGAACATGTATTTTAAATTGTTTTATATGTCACTTGTTTGACAACTTTGAAAAAGGTTCTAAAATGTAAAATTTCGGTATTTATTTCCGTATTTATTTACTTTTGATGGCAATACGTACCTTTAAGGTACTAGTATGCTGAAAAGATGTACTTTTTGAAAGTGTACTGCCCCACTGACAGCTTTTGTACAAAGCACTGTGTTGGTTGTGTGTGTGAAAGCTGGCTGAATTGTGTGTGTGAGTATTTCAAACCCTATCTAGCAAAAAAACAACAACATTGAATATGATGGCGGAACAGACTTTTAGAGTATGTGCTTCTCCCTGATGTTTTTTTTTCTTCCAACCAGCCAGAGGTATCGGTACTGCAAATGTCTGGCTCTGAAGAGATGGATGTTGTCAGCATCGAGGCTGGAGAAGAAGATTTGCCACTGTCCTCCTCAGCTTATCAGCTCACCGTCCTCCTCAGCACCGTCCTCCTCAGCACCGTCCGAGATCACCCGAGATCAGGGATGTTTGTCCAAAGAAAAGAAAACTTGACGAACGTTACCTGCCTGTGTGAATCCATTACCACTGTCAGGGCATGCCTTTCTTCCCAGGCCTTCCACCCACAGGGTTTGTATGCCACAATAAACCATGTATTCCACCACTGTGGGGGCACAGCTATGGCTATAGGGTGATGTCCGATACTGCTCATCAAGCCTAAGCAGGTTACATCTTCTTTGGTGGTCCTTGCATACTCCAGCGCTTCTGCAGGCTTATCAGGAAGAGTTGCTGGGAGACATTGGCCCTGAGGTGGTAGCTGAACTTTGCCCGGCCACGGATTTCTCTCTCCAGGCCACTTGGGATATGGCCACCTCCGTGGGTTGCTCCATGGCAGTTCTGGTGGCCACGGAGCGGCATCTGTGGCTCAACCTTATAGTCATAAAAGAGATAAGAACTTCCTCCTAGACGCCTCTCTGACACTTCTTGTCCTCTTCAGCGATACCGTCAGCTGTAGCCTCAGAGCTCCTCTCACGGGGCCGCTCAAAAGCAGAGTGTTGTCACCCACCAACCTCCCCAAAAAACAGGGAGTCAGGCCGACACTCTCAGCTTCAGCCTACGGGCAGCTGCCACCCATGTGTCGGGTTACTCTGGGGTGGTGCTCTAGTCACTCCAGGTGCTCCCTTCCACGAACCTTGGAGTGGTTGTTCATCAGATACCAGAGGCCAGCCTCGAGAGGCTGGTTACCTTAGTAGAGTTTCTGGTCGCATGGATACGCATACCAGATGTCTCTCAATGGGCCCTGCGCACAATGTCAAAATGGTATTCCATGCAGTTCGGGGCTCACAAACAGGCCCTGGTGATAGAACAAGTAAACACTCTGCTGAAGAAAGGGGCCATAGAACCCCTCTCGGACAGAGAGTCTGGTTTCTACAGCCGTTACTTCATTGTTCCTAAGATGGATGGAGGGTTGTGGCCCATTTTAGATCTGCGTCTTCTCAACCACTCAGTACTGTGACTCAAATTCAAAATCTTGATACTAAAACAGACATGACTCAGGTCAGATCCGAGGACTGGTTTGTCACCATTGACCTAAAAGAGGCTTATTTTCACATCTTCATCCTTTCTCAACACAGGAAGCTCCTCAAGTTCACCTTTGGGGGGAACACTTACCAGCATTGTGTACTTCCTTTTGGCCTAGCTCTGTCTCTGGACATCAGTGTTTATGTCATCACGGCTATCCCCTTTGCGCATCAATGCCATCCTCTCAGCTGTCAACAGCATAAGACTAGGCCAGTCATTCGCTGTCAAGCACTTTCAGAGAGTGTTGCGTCTCATGGCAGCAGCTTCAAGTATCATCTTGCTTTGGTTGCTGTACGTGAGGCCGCTGCAGAGGTGGTTCAGAACCAGAGGGTTTTCCCCGAGGGGCAACCCCTTCCGCACTGTTAAGGTAACGAGGCGCTGCCTGCACACCTTAGGTATGTGGAAGAAACCCTGGTTTCTGTTTCAAGAAGCCATACTGGGAGCTCCTTGTCGATGTGTAATGGTATGCATCCCTTATGGGTTGGGGAGCGATCCTGAGAGTCTGCTCTGCTCAGGGCCTGTGGAGTGGACACCACCTATCCTGGCACAGAAACCTGCAAGAGATGCATAAATCATCAGGTAGGTCTACGCTCGCTGCAGATCCTTTTTTTTTTAGACAGGGGCCGAGGCTTGGTGAATGGAGGCTCCACCCCAAGGTGGTAGAACAGATTTGGGAGAAATTCGGCAGAGCACAAATTGACATTACTCAGAAATTAAACAGAAATTACTCATTGTCCCATGTGGTTCTCCCTCACTCATCCATCCCTGCTCGGGCTGGATGCCATGGTGCAGACATAGCCATGGCTACGTCTGTACGCTTTTCTCCCAAGCCCTCTGCTCCCTGGAGTTCTGCAGAGAGTTCACCGGTACAAGGTCCATCACACTGATTGCCTCACACTGGCTAGACAGAGTGTGATTTGTGAACAGTCGAGGCTATCTCTTTGGCTTACAAGTCAGCCAGACAGCCTTCCCGTATGATAGTCCATGCCCACTCCCCTAGGGCTCCTTGCAGGGGTCTCCCTTGCTGAAGTTTGTGATGCGGCAGGCTGGTCCTCCCCGCACACAAAGGTTCTATCAGCTTGACATAAACTCCAGAACGAGGACATGGGTGCTCTCGTAGTTAGCTGCGACACACTCGTTGGCCTTCATCAATGAGGTGGCATTGGTACATCATACCCCTAGTAATTTGAAAGGAACATTTCAGGTTCCGTATATAACCATAGATCCCTGAAGAGAAAATGAGACGGTGTACCTTCAGCCTCAGCTCCTTTTGCCTTCTGGGCTTGCTTCAGAGACTCCTCTAAGCTGCCTCTTCTGGTTTGCGGTGCACCTTTATCATCCTGGTTCATGACGACACCAGCCCGTGACGTGCATTCACACTCGTTCGATCAATTTCATAGTGATTCATGAGACGATATGCCAAGGCATTCCCCTACCATTTCGATGCAGAATCTTGTTCCCTCTTCAGGGAACTATGGTTACATACATAAACTGAGACGTTATATTTGGAAAAAAAAAATCAACATCATAACATAAAACTGTAAAAATTACTTTACTCAAATTATGCAACAATTTTATCAGTACAATTAATATAAGATCTTTTTTTAATTTTTTTTTTTAAATTAGTTTCACATTTCTAACGAAAAACGATGTGTCAGAATATGTACTTGTGATAATTAACATCCGCAAATATTGTTGTTTGAATATAACTTGTATTGAACCTACAATACAATATTGAGACACACATGCAGATGTAGATGTCTCTTAGAAGTTCCTGTCAGACTAGGACTCTGTGTGCAAACTAGTTGGTTTGCTCAGCGTGCATTTAGCTACAGTATATTATCTCATGTATGATTTTCTTGTCTGAAATTACTTCTTGTTTCAGAACAGTCTACAAAGATGTGCAAACCTCAAAAAACATTTTCCCCTCACACTGTTCTGAACTGTACTTCACGAAACTGTCAAAACTCCTTCAAAGGCAGGTTCTTTGCTAGGTTGTTTACATTGTCACATATCCTCTTTATTAGGAAATAAGGAACATCTGAAGGAGGAACATCTGAGATGATCTGACACTTACACTAAGAACGTTTACAATTTTATTTTTGGAGTGTAATCATATGGATGATTCTCAGCACGTACATCATTGCATATGTTACTCTTTGTGCTAGGAAGTGAAAAAAGGCAAAGAGTGTTAAAGTACTATTCAAATCTTGCTACTCAGGAAGCATCCATCATTCACTTACCCAGTGCTAAAAGACAGCTTGTCGGCACAGAACGCCTCGGCAATCTGCCTGGGATAGCTTTCGCACCTTACATGTTATTGTTGTTGGCAGGCTAATGCATTAACAAGTATGTAGCGCCAGGTTTGTTAGATGGATACAGAGCGTTCGGAGGAGGGTGCTCGAATGACTAGATATCTACCTTTTAACTATTGATCCCGCCACATGGCTGTTAAACCATCTGTGTTAGGACAAAATGATGAGGCTCTTAGTCTGGGCCGGGAATTCATCAAAGCCCTGAGAGCATGACATTAAAGGGAAGTGTTTTGTTTGAGATGTCTTTTAATGTTGCCACTCTATTGTATGGTTAAGGCGGTTTGGCTCTCTTTAAGGAACTTGCTGTTATGAAGAGCTTCCCGCACTTAACGCTTAATGAGCTCAGAGAAAGTGCATACAGACAGAAATAGGTGGAGGCTAATAGATTAATTCAGAATAGTATAGTTTACAGCTTTGCCTCAAGTTCCCTAAAACAATCCGGTGATGGTTTTGGAACGCATACATCATACAGAAGAGCTATTAACGTATTTCACAGCATAATTCATTCATCCCAGCTGCAAGAAGGGCCTCTGCAAGGATTGCAGAAGCTGAGGTTTTTCTGAGTGGCACATGGTGGTATGCGAATGGAGGGTCGTACATCATGGCAGTGGTGCCTGATGGGTTTGGAACAGCACTAAATCATTGAGTGCTGTGGAGAGCTCTAGCCCTGCCAGGTTTTCTCATTGTGCTGCACTGCAGACCTATCTGCACCACCCACGTGAAGTAATCGGAAACGCTCTGAAATTCTCTGAAAGACTTTGAGCTGATAGAAAACCACAGAAATGTCGAATGACATTGATGTCTTTTGATATCAGCTTTGAGCCAGCGTGTGATGTTTCCCAATGGATTTCCTACCATTCGATATTTGTCAGTGCTTGAGACATACAGCGCAAATGTGTTTTTAAGCAAGCTGACCAAAGGGAGAATACGTCAGTCAACAAGCGCTTTGTATTCTGTTGTGCTCTGACCATGGAGGTCTATAACACCTGGAATAAACCATATGAAGACATTTCCATTAATCTTAAATGGCTTTACACATTTTTATATATTATCTACATTAGGACTGACATATTTGCTTCTGAAACCACAGAATCTGGTAATCACTCTAGAGAGGCAGAAAATTATATCTTGACAACACTGATTAGCCATTTCTCGCTTTTAATAACCAACAAGTGAATCGGGCACTGGTAAAACATCCCCTGTGCTATAATGATTTTTAAATGTTGCTTGTGCAAAATAGTTTTATTAACACTGATTTTATGTTTCCTTTGCTGCCAGCACAGCACTTCCACCCATAACTATTCGGTTTGGGAGTGCAAAACCATTATCAGGCCTTGATGCCATTGTTGCTGTTGCTCCTATATGTTCTGATTACAATGCTGATGCAAACTCTGCTGTCCTTACTCTCTCTGTTGGAATACCAATCAAATTTCAGTATGAAAGAGAGCCTGAATTTATCTGGGACTGTTAGACATTGTTACTTGTTCATGTGTTTCAAAATGCCGCATCTAACCAGGATTATGGTTGAAATTTTTTTTTCTAAAAATGGAACTGTCACTATATTGAAAATAACCTTAACTGAAATGTTTTTTGTTCATTTGCTAAAAACTTGCTTTCAATATCATAAGACTTGATCTACTTGAGCTACTATATTATTTTTATACTTTTTTTGTTTCTTTTAGAAAAATATATGGAGCCAGAATACAGTGATAGATTTAAATGGCCTTCAAATAAGTACAGTATTATGCTTTTTTGCAGGTAGAGGGTGTGGTTACAATATCTACCACCGAGGGCTAATGGAACCATGTTAGCCAAAATGTGATCCACTGGTTTATCCAATAAAGATGCAAAGAGACCAAGAAAATAATATTAAAATATCAATATTATATATGGAAGTGAGTTTTTAAGATAAACCTCTAAGCATTGTTGTGTATCTGAAGAAATGTTTGCGTTTATTTGATGTGGTTTAAATGACAACGCTGATGGGGTAAGGCATCCTGGATATACCTGTTTTCACCCTAAGATGAGGCTGCTTGGAAAAGCAGTGCAGAGGTTTTTCTAATCAGCTAATTTGTGCAGCTTCTTCCTTCCTGCAGGCAGCACAGCGGATTATCAAAGCCTGCAATGCATAAACACAATAGCAATCATGTGCTAGAATGCTTGATAGATTCAGAGCCCTGGGATGTAAATGACTCCACTCATGATTACAGCATTTCTGTTTTTGGACTCCTGTGTTGTTTGAAGACAGACATCCTCTCTTTTTGCAGAACGATACAGAGCCTTCAATCAATCGATTTGTTTTATTACAGCAATAGACTACGCTGATAGCAGGAAATGGGGAACAGTTGTAGCGTGAAAATGTGCCGTTACATTTGCAAAAAATGCTGATACAAAACAACTGTACTGAAACATTTTCATCCACACAATATGGTTTTTAAAAGAGTTTAAATAGGTATATGGAAATTTGTATGAAAACATTGAAACATTGGGCCATTTATACATATATAGTATATATATAGTATATATATATATATATATAGTATATATATATATATATATAAATATATATAAACACACACGCACACACATGCATACATGTATAAATATACACATACCCTCACCTAAAGGATTATTAGGAGTACCTGTTCAATTTATATATACTTTTTACAAAGCCTACATTTCTAAGAACTTGGTGTCAGCCACATTCGGTCTAGTCATTTCCTAGTGTTGTGGCAGCTCTGACACTACCGCAATGTCTCATGTTTTGTGGAGGCACGTGATTTCTAGTGGCTCGAGTCGTGTGCTCTCTTGTCTGTGTAATGTCTTGTGTGCGGGTTATGATGTCCGGTCTCGAGACGTTGGTCTTGTTTAATTTCGGTTTTGTGTCGGGATTCGGGCATTCATTGGCACTTTTGTTCGTCCTTGTTGTGAGCACTCGAGACGAGTGGTTGCTCGTTCTCGTGCGCTCTACGTCTTGTGGGTGGGCGTCATTTCAGGTTTTGCCGGAACCGTGCTCTCTTGTGTCTGCATGCATTGTTATAGCATGCGGTTCGTGTTTACATTTGCAGCATGCTTTCATGTTGTGGTGGGTGTGGGGCACAGTTGTGTTTTATGAGATGCGCGCTGTCTAGTTCTGTTTCATGTGAACACGCGGCGATGCTCATCCGCATTGGCTGCGTGTTCATGTCTTATTGTGTAACCCCGCCTGTCTTGTTCCCTTGTTGATTTACCCCAGCTGTTTTCCCTCATCACCCTCTTCAAGTGCTCTCTATATTTAATCGTTTTGTGTTTGCTGTCTTGTGCTGGTTCCTCGTCGTTTTTCCCTGACATCCCTGTGTCAAGTCTTTTCCTGTCTAGTTCTGTCATGGTTCTGTCACTTTGGTTTCGGTTTCGGTTTCTAGTGTTTGGGTTGACAGAGCTCTGACACTGCCCCCTTGTCATGTCTATGTGAGAGCACGTGACTTCCTGTGTCCGCTCTTGTGTCTGCGTGCCTTCATGTCGCGCGCAGTTAGTTGTTTACTAACTGCACACTGTCTTGTCAGTCCATGTGAACACGTGGCAATGCGCGTCGGCGTTTACAGCGTGTTCGTGTCTTTTCAGTGTGTCCCCGCCTCCCCCTTGTTTCCCTTAATTATTCCCAGCTGTCTCTGCTCGTTACCCTTCCTCTTGTGTCCTTAATAATCCCTTGGTGTTTGCTCTCTGGTGTCGTGTCATTGTCATTCGTTGCCTCTCTATGGTCTTCTGTTTCGCTGTTCTCTGTACTGTTCTCCCTGTGTCATCCGTTTTTTTTCTCTCGGTTTGTTCAGTTATCTGGTTTAGTTTATGTTTCCCCCCTCGATGGCAGTTTATTTTTGTATGTTTGCTTTCTTTTGAATTATTAAATCCTTCACTTTCACCCTGCATTTTAGTCCTCCTGTAATTATATCGTGACAAGTTCTTGCTTCTAGTTTTGTTTGAGTTTTTATTTATTTTCTATCAATAAAGAGCCTACACTTCTCTGCATCTTTGAGTCCTCGCATCTTCCCTTCACCACACCTGACACTTATCTTTATTTTCTTTATTTTAGAGCGATCTATATTTTTTTATTATCATTTGTCATTGACCCATATACTGTTATCAGTCTCCAAAATATGACAGTTTCTTAAGTGTAATTTAAACTGAACAGATTTTGTCCACAATCCATTTCACTCCGACCTTTTAATAATGCACAAATTAGCAAAGGCATTGTACCCATTCAAACAGAGGGCACATGCCCCCTCAGAAGCAGCTCATTTTGTGAGCAGATGGACATTGATACAATAAATTATAAATCTAGAATGAAGTTAACTAGCAATCATAACACCAGATGATAAGCTGCTCTCAACCTTTGTGCTAAATTAATTTCATATCAAATGAAGCATGAACAATAATGTACACAATTGACAGGGATCGTTGATTGCTAAGCCTTTGGTTAGTTAATCTAATCCTTGGCGGTCGTGATTGTGCATGTAATTATGTTGTAATCATGCCCGCATCCAATAATTCAATTCAAACAGGAGAGCACCAAGAAATAGTTAACCATCTTCATCATTTCTCAGTCTTAATATAAATTCTGGTCTTTGTTGATCCTGGAGAAACCTCCAATGACGATCATGAAGGTTCAAGACTATTGCTAAGGGAATAGTTTAGCAAAAATATAAATTCTTAAATTTTGTCATCATTAACTCACCCTTATGTCATTCCAAAGATATATAGCTTTTTTCTGTGGAACATAAATCATATTTGAAATAAAGAATTGTCCATGCACTCGAGGTCAATTGTGTCTAAAATGACACCACATTGAATTTCACAGCATGAACAATGAAACATGTAAACAGAAGAAAGTAAGTTATACAGGTTTTGAGCGGCATTAGGGTGAATAAATGATGACACAATTTTCAGATTGGTGTGAAGTTTAACCTTTTTAGTGTGCTTTCCTATTGTCTTTGTGTCATGAAAACAAGGCCAAGGGTTTCTGAGGAAACACTGAAATCATGTTTAAATGCTTAAAAACTTCCCAGGTATATTCAGACAGTCTTGAGGACAGAAGCAGTTCTGGGTATTGTTGACATTTACCATGAATATTAACTATTGCCCTCTACCATGCAAGCGTACAAGTGCATTCACTCTCTTGCCGGAACAACGCAGTAGACAGCAGGATCACCCCAGGCTTGCACTTGTTTTCATGTCTATTTGAGTCTGCTGTTCCAGGTCCAAATCCACTTTGAAAGCCATGTGGAGAGTGAAGACTAGTCTTCCTATGCTGAACTCTTTCAGGTGAGCTATGCCTGTTACAAAGTTACTTGGGGCTGGGTTTATTTGGCATCGCCCCTTCAGCAATAGGCAAATGTAGATTAACCAGATGAACCCCATACATGAGGTCATCACATCCAACACAAAAACTGCATCTGAGCGCGTTTCATGTACGACAAAATAACTCGCTACATACCAGTACAATGCACTGTTACCCAGGCGTGACTACTTTCCAAAGCCATTGTAAGTTTGTTGAACACCCACTGATTGAACCACGGTGAACTGCCATAACTGTCTCACAATGCTCTTTAGAAACGCACCCCTGAAAGTAACTTATTTGGTCATCTGGTTTTTCTTTATTTTGATGGTCCCTTTAACAGATTCTGTTGACTAAGTAACGTTGCACCTCATTAGAGTGTTAGATTGGTAGGGTTAGAATTAGAATAAGTTGACCTGCAGTTGCAAACTCACTTATAGTCAACAGAATGTTCAAGTTTTCATCAAAATAAAGTGTTATCTGTCATTTTAAAATATAGAAAAACACTTATAATAGGCTTACCGTTGTGAATCAGGGTAGGACATAAACAAGTTTTGGAAGAAGGACTAATGATGTGTTGACTCATTTAAATTGTTAATTTTCAACAATCTTATTTTTACATAGAACACATTTATTGTAAGAGATTTGCTTTACTTGGCTTCAATGAAAAATACAAAAGCAAAAGAACACTGAGTGAATGAACAGATGGTAAGTTCCTGTGTTCAAAAACACTTAAAGCCTAAAAGAATAAGAACGTGTCTTGAGGTGCAGTTTTAAAAGTTTTCAGTTTTAAAAAAATGTAAAAAATGATTTTTAAACAATAAAAAACATTACAAACTGAAACAAATAGCACATCTGTGTTAAGGGCCCCTAAAATGGCGGTTGTGTGGAGAAGAGGAATGCACAAAGGCAACAGGATGAACTCAAAATTACTTTAATAATAGAACTCAAACAGAAACACTTTAAATATTAACAAAAATAGGACATCTAATTCAAAACGTCTCTAAATGTGAACAGGAAGGAAACTTGGACATCGAAAGGCAAGACTAACGAGGTGATTGACAAGACAGGTGAGTGGAGAAACACTGGGAGATCACGGGAGGATCCAGGAAGTAAACGGAGACATGACAGAAACACATAACACCTTCCTCATTAAATTTGTGAAGATTGGTACCTAATTAATATTCATAAGCCACAATGATAATGTTTATAATATGTCCCTTCACTTTTCAGATGGTTGAAAGAAAGGGGAGGGTAAGGTGTCCCCATGCCAGCTGTCATGACAGAACTTCTCACTGCAGAAGCCGGCACGTCGTAATTTTTCAATTGACTTTGGTGCCTGCAAATCGCTCATGTGTCAAAAGCCTCTCTGTTGGCATTCCTCTGAGATCTCAGGTGTCGTTCGGTAAGCACGTTCCCGTACGAGCACAATGGCAAGACCGAGGCCTGAAAATCTGTCATTATTAATAGGTGACATCAAGTTAACAAAGAGGTCGGTAGGCACTTCAATAACCCGTTTGAGACCAGCGGGCACAAATCCATATTTATCAGAGCATGGCTGTGAAGACATGCATGACTGGGCTCATTCTCGCCCATTGTTTGGGTAATGATGACACTATTACTCATATGTTGTGTTTGGATACACAACTGGAGACCAGATGATCATCACTGGCACCGTAAACAAAGGCAATGAAATATCTCAGATTATAACCACATTGCACGTTGCAAACAGCTCGAGTTAAAGTGCTATTATGTGAGCCAGATAACACAGCGCTGGTTGACTCTTGTCCATCTGTTTTATAGGCTCAACTGATTATCTGTAATAACAAACAGTTCAACATAATCGTTATCCATTATACTTTGCATACCAGTGTTAATATCACATATGGTCTTTTACTATGTATAGTGGCCTCCAAAAGTATTTGGACACTTAAAGTGACACTATGAGAAAGAAAAAGTTCTATAAAGAACCTTTAACCTCATTCCCATCATGCAATAAATGTATACACTTTAATTTTAAACCCAGAACCGCTTCTGTCCTCAAGTCTGGTATTTAAACATGATTTCAGTTTAATTAATTGAAGTTATTTCTTATTTTAATTACATTTCGTAAATTATAGCTGGTAAACATACTTTATCGTTAGAAAGAAACTGAAATAACCTGTTAAACGTAAAAGTATTATGCATTCATTTAAGACATTTCTCCTCAAGTACAACCTTTTTGCCATTTATAAGGTTTTTATTTTACTGAACCCCATTAAATTTTTATTTTTCTGAGAGTGTAGATTTTGAAGATTGATAATAATACCAAACTGTTTTATTTACCATTGATGTTCATTGTATTACCTTGACATTTATTGAATTATCATCTTTTTTGTCCCACTGTAACGAAGCTGGGTGCTGAGCGGAGACGAGGAGACAGGCAAAGCAGGATTTCCAAACTAAAGTCACTTTAATCATAAACAAAACAAAAGACTTTAAATAACTAAACAAAACAAGCACGCATGTGCATAGAACTGAACTAAACCAAAACTCTGAACTAGAACCAGACTACAGCAGGGGAACAGGTATAACATCCACTCACAGCAAACATAAACTTCATTAACAACTGACAAACACAAGGGGAATGCAAGAGTGATATATATATACAAGGGGAAATCACAAACACCTGGGGGACTAACGAGTAAGTGATTACAAGACAGGTGCAGGGAGTGAAACAATAACCCGAGAGACAGGAAGTGAAACAAAGACAAGACTGACAGGACTGTGACAAAGAAGACCCAGACAGACAGGAACAGTGTTACATAACGCCCCCCCTCCGGTAGGCGCGACCTCGCGCCGTCAAGGTAACAACTGCGGAGGGTGGGCGGGGGACCAGGAGGGGGACAGAACGAGACTCGACAGACATGAAACCAGAAGGAACCCAAAGGAGACAGAACAAGAACCAAGGCAAAAGAGTGTGAAAAACTAAGTGAAAATGCTAATAAAAAAATAAACAGTCCTAGAAGAAAAATAATAACTCAAAACACAGTCCTGACACATGAAAAAAAAATAAGAATACAGCGTCCATGGAGGAGCGGGAAGGGTGAGCCAGGGTGGCTCAAGTAAGGCCGGTGGGTCAGGTGGTGCCGGGGGGGGTGAGCCAGGCAGCCTTAGGCAGGACCGGCGGGTCAGGTGGCGCCGGGGGGGTGAGCCAGGCAGCCTTGGGCAGGACCGGCAGATCAGGCGGTACCGGCGGGTTGAGCCAGGTGGCCTCTGGCAGGGCCGGCGGATCAGGAGGATCCGGTGGGTCAGACGGGCAGAGTTCAGACGGGCAAAGTTCAGACGGGCAAAGTTCAGACTGCGGTGGCTTGGAGACCACCGGGGGCGCCGGCAGGGCGAGGCACACGGGTGGCGCCGGCAGGGCGAGCAGTCTCGGGGGCGCCGGCAGGGCGAGCGTCTCTCGGACGATGGCCTCCTGGCCGGTAACGGGCTCTGGGACGTCGGCGAAGGCCGGCGGCGGGTCGGACCACAGTTCATGCAGCTCTGGATCAGGCTCTGGCTGGCGGATCTCTGGATCGGGCTCTGGCTGGCGGATCTCTGGATCGGGCTCTGGCTGGCGGATCTCTGGATCGGGCTCTGGCTGGCGGATCTCTGGATCGGGCTCTGGCTGGCGCATCTCTGGATCGGGCTCTGGCTGGCGCATCTCTGGATCGGGCTCTGGCTGGCGCATCTCTGGATCGGGCTCTGGCTGGCGCATCTCTGGATCGGGCTCTGGCTGGCGCATCTCTGGATCGGGCTCTGGCTGGCGCATCTCTGGATCGGGCTCTGGCTGGCGCATCTCTGGATCGGGCTCTGGCTGGCGCATCTCTGGATCGGGCTCTGGCTGGCGCATCTCTGGATCGGGCTCTGGCTGGCGCATCTCTGGATCGGGCTCTGGCTGGCGCATCTCTGGATCGGGCTCTGGCTGGCGCATCTCTGGATCGGGCTCTGGCTGGCGCATCTCTGGATCGGGCTCTGGCTGGCGCATCTCTGGATCGGGCTCTGGCTGGCGCATCTCTGGATCAGGCTCTGGCTGGCGCATCTCTGGATCAGGCTCTGGCTGGCGCATCTCTGGATCAGGCTCTGGCTGGCGCATCTCTGGATCAGGCTCTGGCTGGCGCATCTCTGGATCAGGCTCTGGCTGGCGCATCTCTGGATCAGGCTCTGGCTGGCGCATCTCTGGATCAGGCTCTGGCTGGCGCATCTCTGGATCAGGCTCTGGCTGGCGCATCTCTGGATCAGGCTCTGGCTGGCGCATCTCTGGATCAGGCTCTGGCTGGCGCATCTCTGGATCAGGCTCTGGCTGGCGCATCTCTGGATCAGGCTCTGGCTGGCGCATCTCTGGATCAGGCTCTGGCTGGCGCATCTCTGGATCAGGCTCTGGCTGGCGCATCTCTGGATCAGGCTCTGGCTGGCGCATCTCTGGATCAGGCTCTGGCTGGCGCATCTCTGGATCAGGCTCTGGCTGGCGCATCTCTGGATCAGGCTCTGGCTGGCGGATCTCTGGATCAGGCTCTGGCTGGCGGATCTCTGGATCAGGCTCTGGCTGGCGGATCTCTGGATCAGGCTCTGGCTGGCGGATCTCTGGATCAGGCTCTGGCTGGCGGATCTCTGGATCTTTCCGCTTCCGGCGGCGGCACGTCGACTCGGCCGTTGCGGGCTCTGGCTCTGTCGGGCGGGTCGTCGCGACGGAAGTCTTTTGCTGACTGGTTCGGAGCCAGACACTCACCTGACACTCGTGCACTGCTTGCTGCCAGCACATGCCGGTAGTGTCAGGGAGGTCTCGAAGTTGGGGATGGTTAGCTCCGAACCAGTACAGCTTCTTCAGTACCTCGTCACCCAAGGACGAGAAGAGAGCGAACATTCTGAACTTTGTGGAGAAATCATTGAAGTCCGCATTCTCCTCAGCCATTTGGAGGACTTTTGCCAGGGAGTCCATGTTGCCACACAGTCCTTTATTGGGAGACCAACCCAGGTCGGTTGTAGGTGACCAGCCTGGTTCAGTTGTTCTGTAACGAAGCTGGGTGCTGAGCGGAGACGAGGAGACAGGCAAAGCAGGATTTCCAAACTAAAGTCACTTTAATCATAAACAAAACAAAAGACTTTAAATAACAAAACAAAACAAGCACGCATGTGCATAGAACTGAACTAAACCAAAACTCTGAACTAGAACCAGACTACAGCAGGGGAACAGGTATAACATCCACTCACAGCAAACATAAACTTCATTAACAACTGACAAACACAAGGGAAATGCAAGAGTGATATATATATACAAGGGGAAATCACAAACACCTGGGGGACTAACGAGTAAGTGATTACAAGACAGGTGCAGGGAGTGAAACAATAACCCGAGAGACAGGAAGTGAAACAAAGACAAGACAAGACTGACAGGACTGTGACAAAGAAGACCCAGACAGACAGGAACAGTGTTACACCCACAGAATAAAGAAATCCATGTCGTTATGTAGGATGAGTAAATGATAGCAGGATGTTTGAACGATGAAAACAAAACAAGTTTGAGGATAAGATCTGTCAACAGCTAGCAATTGTCACACAGTCCAAGAACTGTTGCCTTATGATGTAATGTTTATAGACAAAGTGCTAAATATGGATGGCTGCGTTGAAGGACATAGCTTTCTTTGGACATTATTTAATTTAATTGGGAGGTGTTGAAAGGACCTCTCTGGAGTGACGCTGTCGGTACTCTTCAGGTGAGTTGAGATCTTGATTGATATATAACTCTCTGTAGCTTGCCCTTCGATTCTAATGAAGCTTGCACTTTTGTTGTCAGGTGCGTCATGAACCTTTTTGGTTGTTATTGATGTTGCTGGGGCAAAGTCCTAGGTAAAATCAAAAAGTATTATTTATAAACTATTATAGTTGACAAGATTCTCTTCTGGTAGTTGCCCTTTCGCTGACTTTTAGTTTGTATTCACCTGTTATGTGTTTTTTTGTCTTTGTTTTTTCCACTACTCTTCAGTTTCCATGGTCACCGATTATCATCACTGTGTATTTAAGTCTTAGTCTCTGTAATAATTGTGTGGTTTTTGCCTGTCTGTAGTTGTGATTACTTGTGTGGAATATTAAAGCCTTTGAACTTTCTCTTCATCTTCATGTGCTCCTGCAACACATGCATGACAATAATATATGTACAATGTAGCTCAATACAATTCAAAGTTCAATACTATTAGGTATAAAACAGCTGCCTGAACTCATTACCCATTATTCTGAGCTTAATAAGATAAACAGATGAAGAACTTATTTGTTGCTTGACATCTGTATTCAGACCTGTAGCTTAAAAGGTCAATTGAAAAGTCGAACAATAAAGTTATTTTAACCTTTGCATTCTGCTAAAATTACACTGCACTAGAAACATCCTACATTATTATACATTACTGGATAATACATTATTAGAAAATAAGCAGCTCTTTTCACTGCTCTTGTCATAAAAAAAAGCTGAAGATAATTCTAGACAGCTGGCAAACGCTGCTATATAAAAACTAAATTATATTTGACTGAACAAATTTTAATAAAACCTTTAGCCAACAATTATTTGCTTGAGAAGGCACGTATGCATTTGCTGATCATTAATGTGATGGAGTTTAATTAATAGAGAAAGTGACTTTGAAAGCTTAATAAGCTGATAATTGTACATTCAATAGCTTGAAACCAATTAAGTGAAAGGGGTCACTGAAACTAGCATGTGTACGAGTCACAGAGAATTGATCTTCTCAAAACTTAAAAAAAAGAAAAAGAAACAAACTGATTCCTATTCTGTGGAAGGAAAATATAAAAAAAAAAAATTGTTGACAACAGGTCTGGGAACAAATTACTTTTTGATAGCTCAGATTGTGTCCAGAGTTTTCTTTTGTGCATGTGTTTTGTTAACTAGTTTCTGCAGACATAAAGCAGCCAAAGTCACACTTTCTGCTTTGTTCACTGTGAAATATACATTTCAATGAGGAACCTGTGTGGGCTCTGAGCTTTGACCAGGGAGCAGCCAACACACTGTAATAAACAGAGCATCCATACATTCAAACAGATGGTGAAATAAATAAACAGAGAAAAAAAAATGTATACCCTCCTGATTTGTGTGCTGCATATTTAGTGTCATTGTATCATATTCTTAGCTCAAAATATATTATATGGGTTTAAGGAATCAATTTTAAATAAACTTAATCTCTTAATTATTTATTTAAATATTTAAAACTATGAATCAATTTTCTACTGATTTCTTACACAGTTGTGATTCACTAGTCAGCAGAATCTCACTCTGACTTGTATCTTCTGCACATGAATGAAGAAACAGGAATCTGAATTTTGAGAGAAATAAAGACAAACTAATAGGTAAACATAGGTAGAATGGAATCACAGGTATGTTAGACAGTCATACAGGATGAAAATTTCATGACACATTCGTAAATGTTTTCTGTTCATTAAGATGATGGGCTGGATGCGAAAGCTTAAGACAAACAAACAAAATCTTTTAAGGAACAGTATTATTGGACTTAGTAAAATAGTAAGGAAAAATTATTATTATTATTAATCTGCTTGAGCTGAGCTGGATTATTCCTCCTAGTTGTGAGTGCAATTAATTTTGGTTGTGAACTTTCTGTGCAATATCTGAACTTAGAGCTCTGGTAAAATTGTTCCTTCACACAACTGTATTTGATGCAACATTGTTTGAGCAATCTATACTTTGCTGTCACCTTAATGTGACATTGAATCTATTTTAAATGATGTTACAGACAATTGACACTACCTCAATCAAGAGGCTCTAGATTTGGAGCTGTCTGTTACTATACCTCCTTTAATTGGACCCTCACTTAGAGACTGATAGTCCATCAGAATCTCATTGTTTCCCAACAGAATCTCAACAGTTCATTAAATTAGTGGCTTATTTGTCATGTCTCTTTGTCTTGTTTCAGCTGAAATATCAGGTACAGATTTTCTCACTTACACGCTTTTCTTCACTTTGTGAAGAACCTCACCTTGTCAATTTTTTTCAGCTGAGTCAGTGTGCATTTTTTAAAATTATAATGTAATGTAATGTGTCGTTTTGCCAGGACCTACGAGTATTTAAACTTCTAAAATCTAAAATAAACATTATGGGGTTGAAAACACTGAAATAGATGAAATATGACACACTCTGAGCGTGTCAGTGTATGAGTCAGCACCAGCCAACGTGCTGTGCACAAACACATTTGAATTTAGCAGGTAATCATGTGACAATCATCATTGTAGCCTTTTTTTCCTATTTGTAGTGGAGATGAGTGGTACCCGGTGGGGTATTCTGCTGTTTTAGCCCAGACGCCTCAAGGTTGTGCGTGTTGTGGCTTCACAAATGCTTTGCTGCATACCTCGGTTGTAACAAGTGGTTATTTAAGTCAAAGTTGCACTTCTATCAGCTTGAATAAGTCGGCCCATTCTGCTCTGACCTCCAGCATCAAGGCATTTTCGCCCACAGGACTGCCGCATATTGGATGCGTTTCCCTTAACACTAGAAATGGTTGTGCGTGTTACTGTCCCAGTAACTGAGCAGATTGTGATATACTCAGACACATACTCCGTCTAGCACCAGCAACCATGCCACACTCAAAATTGCTTGAATCACCTTTCTTTCCCATTCTGAGATTCAGTTTGGAGTTCAGGAGATTGTCATGACCAGGACCAACCCCTAAATGCATTGAAGCAGCTGCCATGTGATTGGTTGATTAGCTAAATAATTGCATTAAAGAGAAATTGAACAGGTGTTCTTAATAATCCTTTAGGTGAGTGTAATTTCTAGTATGGGACTATTTTGTTTTAATTGTATTGTATTTGAAATATGATTAAAGTGTACTGACAAGCATTTATGTTTAAGTAAATGATACTTTGATTCAATTTCTATTGAAACTTATATGTCATGTATGTAAATATATTTGCATTTGCTTCTTTGTAATCATGATGTTGCAATTTGTAACTTTTAATTTGACATCATTATGAACTGCCCTTTGTCAATGTACTCAACTGTGTTAAAAACATACTCTTTTAGTACACTTAAGTGGTCTTTTATTTAATTAATATTATGTACAGTTTTAAAAATATACTTTTACAATTTGAAGTAGACCACAAGTGGACAATATAAAATATAATGACACATTAATAAAATTTGTTGCCACTTTGTTTATTTGTAAATTGTGAACTTAAAGATGGATGCCAAAATATATGCACTTTATGTTAGTGCTGCATTTGATACAATCTACACCTTAGTGCTGCATTTGATACAATTGACCACAAAATCCTTCTGAATAGACTTAAAAATTATGTTGGCATTAGTGGAGTTGCATTAGCCTGGTTCAAGTCATACTTATCTGACCATTATCAGTTTGTAGCAGTAAATGAGGAGATGTCATATCGGTCACGGGTTCAGTATGGAGTTCCTCAAGGTTCAGTACTAGGACCATTGCTTTTCACCCTGTACATGCTTCCTTTGGGTGCAGTTATTAGGAAGCATGGCATTAGCTTTCATTGTTACACTGATGATACTCAGCTCTATATTTCTTTTCATCCTGATGAAACGAACAAATTCACTAAATTAACAGAATGCATAACTGATATAAAAAATTGGATGACTAATAACTTTCTACTGCTTAATTCTGAAAAAACAGAGATTCTAATTATTAGACCAAAAAGTTCAGCACATAATAATCTAGACTACTGTCTAACACTCGATGGCTGCTCTGTCAAGTCCTCGTCGTCAGTTAGAAACCTGGGTGTGCTTTTTGATACCAATCTTTCATTTGAAAGCCATGTTTCTAGCATCTGTAAAACGGCATTCTTCCATCTTAAAAATTTATCTAAATTGCGACATATGCTCTCTAAGACAAAAGCGGAAAAGTTAGTTCATGCGTTCATGAGTTCAAGGCTAGATTATTGTAATGCTCTACAAGGTGGTTGCCCTGCACGCTTAATAAACAAATTCCAGCTGGTCCAAAATGCAGCAGCTCGAGTTCTTACTAGAACCAGGAAGTATGAGCATATTAGCCCAGTTCTGTCAAACCTGCACTGGCTTCCTATTAAACACCGAATACATTTTAAAATTACAAAGCATTAAATTGTTTAGCTCCACAGTACTTGAGCGATCTCTTAACACATTATAGTCCTTCACGTCTATTGCGATCCCAAAATACTGACCAGCTTAAAATACCTAGAATATCAAAGTCAACTGCTGGCGGTCAATCCTTTTCCTATTTAGCTCCTAAACTCTGGAACAGTCTTCCTATTACAGTTCGGGAAGCAGACACACTCTGTCAGTTTAAATGTAGACTAAAAACACATCTTTTCAACCTGGCATACACATAACACATTATACATAAATTTTTAATCCAAATCATGTAAAATGATTGTTAGGCTGCATAATTTAGATAAGCCGGAACCAGGAACATTCCCATAACACCTGATGTACTCGATACATCAGAAGAAGAATGGCATCTACGCTGATATTGGTCTCTGTTTATTCCGAGGTTACCGTGGTCAGCTGGATCCGGGCCATATCCAGATCAGATGAAGGACCTGGACACGAGCACAGCACTGCCCTGAAGTGTCTGCGGAGATCGTGACTCTACTAGACCCTCCCCTGTGATGATCATGAACCCATCTCTAACCGGACCAAATTGGACTTCATATTGGACTTGAATTGTTGTATAATAATCATGCACTGCTTGGCTGTTGGCCAGAGGAGAACTGGTCCCCCGACTGAGCCTGGTTTCTCCCAAGGTTTTTTCTCCATTCTATTCTTCATTCGTTACGTCACCTGCCAGAGTTTTGGTTCCTTGCCACTGTCGCCTATGGCTTGCTCAGTTGGGGAAACTTAACACTTAAAATTCATCAATTGTATTGATTCACCTGCTCTTTTGGGGCTTCTGTTCAGCCAAACAAACTTTTTTTATATCGTTTTTCCTGTAAAGCTGCTTTGAAACAATCTACATTGTAAAAAGCGCTATATAAATAAAGGTGACTTAACTTGACTTGACTTATGTGTTGCCGACTCGTGATGTGTGAAACAATGATTTTTTTCAATCATTTGTTGCTGAACTTGTTGTATACTGTAAAGAAGAGCTGTAAATTCAAACAGTGTTTTGTCTCTGATTTGCTCCAAAGAGATCTGAGAGCCTGTTGACCTGTTGAATTTGGAAACATATGCAGCACTTTAATTAGGGAGTTTCGCACATTTAGGACAATGAGCATGAATCATTGCGTGGATCTTGTCCAACTCGCAGACTAGACAGCTTTTCTTTCTCTGCCCACTCTCTCTCTTTAAACACATCTCATCACAATAGATAAAAGAGAAAACCGAATCCTATCCATTAAATTCTATCACAGCGACCATACCTCATCTCTGTTAAACAGGCAGTTATGTCCTTGCTTTCCTGTGTCTCTTGTGAATACAGGATTATCTACTTATCTAGCTCAGCAACCTGATGCACAGAGACCCAGTGCTCCCAAATGTCATCAGGTTTTTTATAGGCTATATTGTGCAATATGTTCTGCAAATTGTTGTTCACTAGTGTTTTGTTTGAGTTGGATACCAGCCATGTGATAAAACAGCAGGGTTTGGGCTCCCGCCACCCTCTGTGACCATGTGCCCATCTCGTATCGAGCCATGATCTGATGAAAACAAAATTAAAGGGGTGAGAGATGTTTATTTACCATTAATTGAGGGAAATCAAGTTGAAGTGATCCAGCAATGTACACAATATTCATCATTTAAATCACAACATTCATCATTTAAACAATTCCTTACCAATGCATTCAGAGAAACCAGAAACTTGCGGTTAAAATAAGAGTTATGACATTACGTTCTCAAAGTGACTGTCCAATCACAACACAGGTGAATGTAATTTTCACCAAGTACAAAATGTTCCTGGATCACCATATTTGTTGATCCTGGAACAAAATTGCAATCAACCAATCAGATTTGAGGGACAAGTTTAAAGTTTATGTCAAGTTTAGGCTTACAACCAGGGGTAGATGTTTCTACATCAGTGTTAATTTACCATCACCTATCATTCCCCTCTAATTCTTGGGGATGAGGTGCGTTAGGTTTAGGGATAGGATATAGGGTTAGGACTACATTTTCGGAGAGGAATGTTGTTCCAGGATCAACAAAACATGTCAACCCAGGAACATGTCTTACTTGAGAAAATCACTGCAACCCATGACACACTAGTCCAGCCAACCAGTGTATTGCACTTTTTGGGAGGAGGGGCTTCATAGAGACAGGATCTTATCAGGGGTGCATTTCCCAAAAGCAACTATGGCTGCAAGTTCTGTTATTAACAACAGATGTGAGATTTTTGCCATCTTATACTGCACATTTTTGGGTAGTGAATGTTTCAGTGCACTGAAATGTTCTGGTGAGCATTGACTTTCATTGTATGGACAATGATATTTCTAAGATATTATATCCTAAGATATAGGACCTAAGATATTTCTCATGATATCTTATTTTATATTCCACAGAATGAAGTCAGACAGGTTAGACAAGTCAGAAAGGTATTTAAAAAAATATTGCATATTTCAGAACCATTTTGTTGTGCTCTGCAAACATCAGGCATCGGATTGGACAGTATTGGATTACCCACCTAATATTGACCCCATGTTTAATTTATCTTTCTGGTCTCTACCCAGTCCACCTAAAGCATGCTTCCCTTATCTTCCCAGCCCAATTTTGGTGTGCAGATGGAGAGTGTCACTGAAAATAAAATGCATTACTGTCAAGAGCTTGTATTGTCAGTCTTCAATCAGTCTCTAATACCTGACTTGAAAGATATTTACCACAACAGTCCATCTCCATTTTGCTGACAGCAGTGCTTGAATGGTGAATTCTTTTCGAGGGGAAGATCATTTTGCACTGAAATCTTTTCATTGTGTTTAGGTGATTTGAGAGAGATCTATTAGTCACACACCAAATGGAAGGAAAAAAGCTACTAATGAGTCTGGCATGACTTTCAACAACCTCTTATAATCCAGCAGCCATGACACATGAGTCTGGACAAACTCACAGCTGCTTTACTCTACAATGGCCATTTTTATCCAGGAAATGCCATAGGTGTGGTAGACTCATGGTGAAATTTTTGAAACAAATTAATTTCAAAATTACTCCTAAAGATTAATTGATGATCCACTTTCAACTGCATTTTTCTGTCAAGTTAAATATGCTTATTAAGTTTTGTGGCTTACTAGAGAAATTTTCTTTAAAATACTGTTGGAAGTGAGGTCATTGCACAAGTACTGACAACAATAATTAAGCATTACTATTTTTGTAGCGCTGTAAATAATAAAGACCTTTAATACATTTCTGTAGAAAATGTATCTGTTCACTGAACATACCAGTTCAAAGCATCTTCCACAGAACACTACTACTACTACTACTACTACTAATAATAAGTAATGAATTAGTGCCTTAGATTAATCTCTGGCTGATGGCCAAGTTATTGTTTAGGTATTTGGGTTCCCAAATATCTATATCTATATATATATATATTTTTTTTTAATTGCAGTTAAAATTATAACCATTAAGATCTCTAATTAATACTAATTAATAATTGACAATTAAACTCTAAAAATACTTGACAATTTACTGTAATACACTTCAGCTTTGAGCAGCGTGCGTGGCGGAGACAAGAGGAGGAAGGAGGGGGAGGGGAAAAGCAAGGGAAAACACAAAACCTGGATTCAAGTGCAAACGAGTGAATTTATTATAATAGTGCAGAAAACAAACAAAGTGATAATCCAGAGTGAAGGTCATGGAACATGGGGAGACGGGAGACGGGGAGCCGCGGACGAACACACGGGAGCCGTAGCTGAATGACTCGACAACACAAGAGTGGAGAGAAGTGAACTGAATAGGCAGATGATATGAGAATCAGGTGTGTCAGCGCTCAGTGACCACGGCCCCTTTCTCACACACACACACACACACACACACATACACACACACACACACAGGCAGAACTAGGAGACAATGAATTCATGAACCGTGACAGTTACTGCTTAGAGGTACCGTACGTGTATATTTCACTACGTGAACAATAGCGATCACAATTAATTAATGTTAACAACAGGAGGTAAAACCGCTGTAAATCACTTATAAAAGTATGCACTGTGGTGAATTATGCAGCCAAACCAAAATACGCTGAGAGAATGAATGAGTTAAGGGGTGATAAAGGGTTTGGAACCGCGTGACTGTGTTATGAGAGGCTATCATTAGGATATTTCCAGTAAAAATGCGCGCGACGATGGTGAGCGTTAGGAATTTTCCACACAAAAATGCGTGTGGGTGAAGGAAGAATTCTCGCACACCGAATTGACCCTCCATGCTCGTACACCGATTTGTTTGTATACCAAGTCGCTCGTAAATCGAGGTATTACTGTGTATATACACACACTCACCTAAAGGATTATTAGGAACACCTGTTTAATTTTTCATTGATTCAATATCTAATCAACCAGTCACATGGCAGTTGCTTCAATGCATTTAGGGGTTGGTCCTGGTCAAGACAATCTCCTGAACTCCAAACTGAATGTCAGAATGGGAAAGAAAGGTGATTTAAGCATGATTGTTGGTGCCAGACAGACCGGTCTGAATATTTCACAATCTGCTCAGTTACTGGGATTCTCACGCACAACCATTTCTAGGGTTTACAAAGAATGGTGTGAAAAGGGAAAAACATCCAGTATGCGGCAGTCCTGTGGGTGAAAATTCCCTTAAAATTATACATAATATTAAACCTTAAAATTATACACTTACTCTATCTCTCTCTCTCTCTCATACGATACGTATTCTGGTGCTCTACACTCATCAGCAACAGTATGAGACTTGACTCCAGTAATGACGACGAAGACAGACCTGTGCGGTTCGATGAATGTGATGATGAATGATGATGATAATGGTGCTACTGCACTGGTATAATGAGGCCTTTAAATCAGTTCGGCAAGCGTCAGATATCGTCAACATTTGCTTCAGAGAGAGGCGAAGAGGCTCCCACTCCACTTGTGCTCTCATTCATTGATCTCGCGTCAGGAACCAATCACGTGTCTTGTCTGAGTGCCTGTGGGTGTGTACAAAGCCTCTGAGAGAGTTTCTCACTTTGTCTGGCATCCTGAGAAACTCGCATTTCTCTCGCATCACAATGAAGCAATGCTGCTTTCCGCAATACGGCTGCTGATATGGCAGTATTTAGAATTTTTATTTTTGAAAAATCTGCGATGCACTGAGGCCACGAAACTTGAACCGCGAAGTGGCGAGGGATTACTGTAGTACCTTTTTCTATACTAAAAAGGCTTGCCGAATGAGAAATATAGGGTGGTAATTGGTTTTGTGCATCAGGAATTGATTCGATGGTTGAGTCATTGTGGTTTGCTAACTCCTGTGAGTACAGATAAATAATTCAAAATAAGCACTGTAACAATCATGTAATGCTCCTCCTGTGTGTCCCTCCTGTGCTCCCGTAGCCACCCATGTTACCCATGTCAGCTGTGTCTTGTTAGCCCTGCCTACTTATACCGTCATGTTTCCCATTGCCTTTGTCTATCGTTGACGTTTCATGAGTTGGTAGTGTGGATGCTCCTAGTTCTGAGTTTTTGCACCCCCGTGTGAATTTTGTGTTTGTTGTTATTAAAGCTTGTCACACCTGCACCAGTGTGACAAGCACTGCATTATTCCATTAAAAAAATAAATAAATAAGAATTGCCCATTTTGATTTCATGGTGACTTTAGGATAAAAAATAACCTGTTACCATTGTTGGGAACGAACCACGTTCCCAGTGAAACATTACACTAAACACCATAATATTAACATGTACACTATTATTACACAATGTAACCTTATTTGTACAATTAGTTTACACTGATTTAAAGTAAAAATCTATATAGATAATTTTATTGTAAGAAATCACTTATAATCTATAATTTACGCTAACAGGCATGGGAAATGGACTTATAGCCACAATTAAACTACTCTATTATTGGATTTCAAAGCCCCTGTGATAAAATAAACAGTGTGTTCAATCTTGTTGTGTGGTCTCTGTAATCTTGCAGAGCTGCTGGTCAGCCGTCCTGAAGGAACAGGAGAAACGTGTCACAGAGGAGTGGGGAAGGAGTGACAGCCCCTGGGGAACAGCAAACGCTCAGCCACGGCCATTCAGCAGCTATCTGACACGGACAGTCTGTCAGAGATGTCCTTCTGCAAAAGCGCCCAGATCTCTGGACTACAACTGGACCTGCTTCTCTGTCGGGATACATAACGTTTGAAAGTTTCCTCTCCTTAGAGAGTTCGACTGCCATGCTAAAATGATCTAAGAAGATGTACTGTGACATTTTCACTTACGAAATGTGCATGAGGAGGAGAAGTTGAGTTTGACAGCTAAAAGTGAGGACATGCTGCGGATTTCCATAAATGATTTTCATCTTGCTATTTTATTTTATGAATTCTGAAAGGCGGTTGAGCTAAGACCAATTACATTGCACAAAATCTTTGGAGGCATGAAAGTTAATTGAAGCAAAGAATCTTTTGGAAAGCCATTAATGGACAGACAGGCTTTTTTGATTAGTGTATGAAAGTGCTGATTGTGAAAGAATAGGAAATTTGGACTCTCATTATAACTCTTACAAAGACAGATCTGAAAGAGAAACTTACCTTTGTTTTATTTTTTTTAGACTTTGTTGCATTGATCATTCTGTTGTTGATGAAGGACATGTTGTTAAGGCTGAACAGATAGCTCTCAGTATGGCCAGCTTTAGCCTCAGGCTTCTGACAATCACTTGATCGATAGGATTTGCCTGTAGTGTTTGTTCTCACAACCTAGGGAGCTGCACAGATTGCATTTTTGGGCATGATAGGTACCAGTTCTTTGAAAAGTTAAAGTTTAAGCTTTGAAACATCCTATGCATCCAATTGAAGATATTTTGGTTATGTATGTCAGAATTCAAGATTTATTGCAGCCCTATAAAGCAAAGTATGATTGCATACCAAGTAGGTACTCATGGGATTGATCAAGTGTCCATTGAATGTGCACTCCAGAATCTCAGTGGAAGTAGTAGATCATCCACTTTTCACTTACTATTACATAGTATTCATACTACTGCTGTACTGTTTTTCACATACTGTATAGTAAGGAAGTATTGGATGTAGTAATTACACCAGAACTGGAACTGAGAAATTGGCTTTTTCAATAGAATTATTATTATTTTTTTTAGATTTGCTGACAATTTTTCTACGTACTATTGAGTTAAATTGTCCCTTATAACCAATCCAGGCTTTTTAGATAAAAATACCTGTGGCGACATTTCTGCAAAATGATAATACGTTTCTTCTTATACATTTACAATACTTTCAAAGTAAAATGTCCAATGAAAAGCAATAGAAAATGTTCAATTTGATCCAAAACTACAGAGCCACGCACATGACATCCGGACGAAAAACAAAATTAGAAACAAAAACAAGGGAATACATAATTACAATGTTGCCATGATTTAGTAAATTGGGGGAAAAATTACATCATGCACACAACTTACCTTAAACGACGGAAATTTTTTTGTAATTTTTTTTCATTCATGCATTTGTGGCTTGGATACACTGCTCAAAACACTTTGAGCAGCACACAGCATGACAAAGTCTGTTAAACAGGAATATCAATCTGTCCAATTAGGAATCATAGGTGATTGTGAAAATCACTTGCTTTGGTGCTCTTGAAAGTGACAACAGCTGCAGTAGAGAGGCAACAGCAAACTCAAACTCCCAAAAAGGGATGATTTTGCAGGTGGTGGCAATAGATAATTGCTCCCTTCTTATTCTTCCTGATTGATTTGTGTTTAGTTTTGTGCTTTGTTAGGGTCCTTGTCACTGTCTACAGCATGAAGCAGTACCAGCAACCCAATCAGGTTACAGTCCTGCTCTTCTTAGATGGTAAATCCATACTTGCCATTACAAGGAGGTCTTTTTTTATGGATGAGAGCAAGTTCACACTGAGCACATATGACAGATGTGAAAGAGTCAGGAAATGCCTTGGGGATCATTGTGCTGCGTGCAATATCATCAGACCACTTTGGCAGTCTGTGAGCAATGGTCTGGGGAGGAATATCTTTGGAGGGTCACACAGACCTCCATGCTAGCCAATGGTTCATTTACTGATGTTAGATACTGGGATGAGCTATTGTCATTTCTTATGCTGGTGCAGTGGGCCCTAGGTTCCTCCTGGTGCATGATAATGCCGACCTCATGAAGCTAGAATGTGTAGGCAGTTTTTAGAACTTGAAGGCTTTGATTACATTGACTAGCCCTCATTTTCCTCAGACCTGAATCCAATTGAGAACCTGTGAGACATTATGTATCGGAGCATCCAAAGCATCCAAATACCACAACAGACTGTCAGGCAGCTCACTGGTGCTTTGATGCACAATCCCACATCTCATCCGGATTTTTGGTATGATTTTGAAACTAACCCTCTGTATGTTGATGATTTTGGTTTACTCTTTTAACATAAGGTTGTTCTTAAATTTAGTTTGAAAAAAAAGCAACTATTCAATTTCTGTATATGTCCTATTTGTTAGATCAAACATGTAAAATTAACTGGAAAATTATTACAATACGAAATATATTAAAAACGAATTGTTAGGTGTTATTAATTGAGCCCTGTGTTCAACCTGAGAGTGTTGTTGCTTACTACCTTTGTACTACAAGCTTTAGAACCACCTGAGTTGGGCGGGGTGTATGGCCCATTACTATTTCTCTTTTTTTATTTTGTTCTTGTGAACTAATAATTGTTGGTTTAGGGAAGTAGGGAGAGGGATGCCTCGTTTCTGTTAAACCATGTTTTCTCCTGTGTTTAATTAGAGAGGGAGGTAGTAAATTGTCTATGTCTTTTCTTTCTATTTGTTTCAATAGGAAAGTTATCATCCAAAAATCCTACTAAGAACCCTTTTTGTTTGTTGTGTTGTTTTTGATAGTTTGCCCTAACACTAATGCCCCTGTGACTGCAGGATGACTTGAATTTCTTTGTAACTTGTTTGGGGCTGCTTATCCACCATCCGGACCATCCTGCATTGCAACCTTTCATAAATTTTTCTCTTTCATCTACATCCAGGGAGATTAGCTACAGTGGGTTGCAAACTTGTTGTTAATGTTCCACACTGTGGACAAAGGAACATTTATATCTCTGGAGATGAACTTATAACCTTGGGATTGTTGATAGGTTGATTGTTGACACACAATGCAAAGACTAAACTAACTTCTCTCCTTTTTATCTGCTTTCAGGTGTGATTCTTTTTTATATATTGCCCACACCTGTTACATGCCTCAGGTGAGTTTAAAGGAGCATCACATGCTTGAAACAATCTTATTCATACACAATTTTGAAAGGGTTCTGTTACGCCCTGCGGCTCAAAAGGGACGCAACAAAACATGGGACACACGGAAAAGCCAACTTTAGAAATAAATATGTTTATTAACCTAAACAAAACAACACAAAAACTGTGTAATGTAAAAGACAGTTATCAGTAGTGTCGTGCGGGGTGAATGAGTGGAAATGTAATGTGCTGCATGAAAACCGAAACAAAACAACAGAAATCAAATCATGTCGGCCGCGCATCTGTGATCAATCTTGCTTCTTTTAACTGGAGCAAAGGGAAGTTGGCCACAGGTGTTGCAGATCCAATCAAACAGGAGGGCAGAGTCAGAGGCGGAGCCCAGACTGACAACAGGTCGTCACAGGTTCCAATAATTTTGATCCGCCCATTTTTTGAGTTTTGTGTGAAATTGTCAAATTTGCTTTTCTCCCTCCTTCTTTTAGTTTTGTTCCAACACACACAAAGGGAATAAACTGTTAGGGTTCTATCACTTCAGTCGTGTTTTCTAGTGTTTCTGTGACACAGCTCTTCCCTATTGTCATGTCTTTGTGGGAGCGCGAGTGTCTCGAGTCACGCCCCCTCTTGTGTGCGGGGCGTGATGTTTGATCCTGACACTTTAGTCTTGTTCGGTTTTAGTTTTGAGCTGCGATTCGGACATTCATTCATTCCCGTGTGTTTGTTGTTGTTGTAACACACGCGGTTCATGTTTACATCAGCCACATATTTTCATCGGTTTTGTGTTGTGCATAGTTTCTGTTCTCAGGAGCTGCGAGCTGTCTTGTTTCATGTGGATACACGGCTTATGAATAAGTTCATGTGCTGAATCCTCTTCCTGTGCAGTCCTTGCATCCTCACAAATCTGACAATGCACATGTGTATAGCAAAACGTGTTAATGCAATACTTTTCTGAGAGCAATACTTAATTTTCTAGAAAAATTTCAGAGGTGCACACAATTTTGGCCATGGCTGTATTCAGCCTGGTAGAGTCAATGCCCATGTGCATCTTTGAGCCAAGGCTGAGCACAAGCTGCAGCAGTTTCTTTACCGCTGCAAACACTGTCATAAACACCATGCAATAAACTTGCAGATTGGCTTTTTTATTTAGCAGGCGGGACTTTCTTTATTAGAGCTGCCATGTTGGGCCTTCCAGCTTTTTCCATTTATTGTGATACAAATGGCTCATCTCAATTCACAATCTCATAGATCCCTTTTCGGTCCCAACTTATTTCTGACTGCGTAGTTATTGCATTTTACCTTGAATGCATATCTTGGAAAATAACCGTTTGTACACCACAACACTTTTTAATATAAACTCCAACCTGAGAGGAGTCGAAGACAAACAGCCCCAGTTGGTTTCCTATTGAAACATAAAGATCTGAGATTGGGCAGCATGGCTAAGCCTGAACTCAGAGGAAAATGAAAACAGCAATAGCCATCGTCTTGCTGCAAATGCCAGTGGTAAAGCCCTGGGGGCACTTGTTGGCAATTACCCTTATCTAATCACCATGAAACAAAACAAACATAAATGGCACTTTAGAATCATTGCGCTTTATTCTTTGTACTACCCTGTGTGCTGAATGGAGGTTTGTATTTTATTCATATTGCTCTAATCTTGGGAAAAGGGGATAGCAGCATTGTTTGCAATCACAGCTGAAATAGAGCAATTATTTGAAGAGGTTATCACCAGTGCCCTAGACTTAAGCACATATGGTGAACAATCAACTTATACAGCTGTGTGCCGGCAACAGTAAAAAAGTGCAGGAATAAAATAGTTTTCTCTTTAAGGGCTTGTTTATGACCTGTCATCTCCACTGTGCACAGACGCTTAATTATTTTCCAGGGCACCACTGCTGGTGAATTTGATGAGCTGAACTAAGTAAAACTAAAATATACTATTTTAATGACACTGGAAGATGAAAAGGCAATGCTGTAAATTAATATGCATGCTTCATTCTTAATAAATAGCAGGTAGAATTAATCACTTCCAAATTGCAAACAGTTATATATTGCTGCTAATGAGAGGAAAGCCAAATAATTGCTATATGTTCTAGTATCTTGGTTCTCAACTTTTCAATCTTTATTTTCAACGGGAATGAAAGCAAGGCTGTGAGGGATAGACATGCATCTCTTCAGTGGGCTGTACTGTTATTTATGCAAAAATATCTTTCCAAGAAAGTTCTGTAGGCTATCCCTCACACATGTCATGGCATTGCTCTGAATAGGATCAATGAGACCCACATTTTCTGATGGTATAATCATGGTAAATACACAATACTATGTTAATACACTGTTAATAGATCTACAACATATGGACACTGATCCTGAACATCATACTTGCATGCTAATCCTTCCCAGCAAACACGCACAGTACAAGTTGGTTTACTTTTCTTGACTTACTAATTGACAATCAACTCTGAATTTCAATCACTCTTTAAATACAGTACATTGAAATTTAGCATGTAGCTCATCACTTGTGCGTGCAATTGAAGAGTGCACATTGTGAGCACAGTTTAATGTCTGACGGGATAGGGAAGTTCTTTTTTTAAGGTGAGAGACTAACAAGTTACAAAAAAAACATTCAAATAATGGCACTGACATATAGCTTGATACTGAATCAGGTCAACGTGTTTCTTCTCTGGCACTCTTTACTTAAACTGCGTCTAACAGAAAAAGTAAAATATACATTTTTTACAAACTAAAAATGTAGCATCAGAAAAAAACATTTAGAATTACTTTTTTGTCGTCGTTGTGTACACTCTCTGATACCCACTCAATACTGTCTTGCACCCCACTTTAAGGTAAGTAAAAGAGACTCGTAAAAGAAATTCACTAATAAATTTTACCTGCTGATTGTGTTATTCATTTAAATATGCTGTTTTAGCTTTGCAAATTTGTGCTGTGGGCAATTTTCAGGGCATAATCCCTTCTTTTGTAGGCTGACTTTGTAGAATGTGAAGGATCCAGCAGACTACTGAGACCTGATATAAGCCTACTTTACTCCAGAGGTGCCGTTGCTATTTCTGGAGTTGTACCTTCAAAGCTCAGCTACAACCTTGAACAAATGAAACTGAGCCTGCTAACTAAGAACCTGATCAGTAGCAGTTTGTGAATTACAGACAGGTGTGTTGGATCAGGGTTGGATCTAAACTCTACTGGTAGATCTCTATGGACTCCCATACTTTTTTTATAGAATCATTGAAATTTTTGTCTCTTAAATGTATGTATTGTTTTATGAGAAGAACTTGGAAATCTGTGAAGCAGATAGCAAATGAGAAAATTAGAAAATGGTGGGAGGAGGCTGAGTGTTGATTTGGGGGTTGGAATGAAGAATTAGAGTGCTACAAAAGACAATGCGTGACATAAGAAGAAGCAGAAAAAGAAAGGAGGAAGGAAAAGGAAACTCAATATGTTAGTAGGTGGCATCTGCATTTTAGTAGTGGGATTTTGTTCTTTATCTTTTCATAATAATGGCAAAGCTTTAAAACAACTGCGAGGTTCAGCTGGTGCAAATCATCTTTAATGACAATAACAAGATAGGCTACATCACAGAGAAAAGTTGGAACCAAAGTGACTGTTAAATAAACTCATTGATTCATTGACAATGACCACATTCAATGTTATTTTATATCCTATTACAGTAATACCTTGAGATATGAGCATCCCGACATACGAGATATGAGCAAAATGTCAAGCAATTTTTTACTTTGAAATACGAGTAAAGATTTGAAATACAAGCACATTTAGAGACACGGGCACTGAGTGGTCGAGCACTCAGAGCCCACGCGCCTCACTCGTTCACTTCACCTGTTCATTGACTTCCATACACATCTCCCGCGAGTTTTCCTGTGATGCATGTTATATACATTTATTTGTTAATTGCATACAATCTCCACTAGAGGGCCACCTTGGTTTTACAGCTGGGGTTACCGTGGGCAACGAGCGGTTCACCAGTATTAAGCTGGGAGCAACATGAGCTATGTGTGTTCAATAATAATAAACATGAGATTTTGAGGCATACGTTGTGCATGTAGTCTATCCAATACACTACATGGGAAGAAACACTACACTTCCGTATTGTATTTGCATTATTTACGTAATCCCTCCCTCCCTCCCTCCTCTGCAAATGCCACTCAAATTATATTACTGTATAATATTAATATTCTCAAGTTTTCACTTGTTTATTTTAAATTAAGTCTTAGCCAGTTATGTTCCTTTGGAATTGTTTTATGCTATTGTTAATATTTCATATATAAATATATATAAGCTTTAGTACTTAAAACATTTAATTGATGAGGAAACATTTCAAATTTAAGGCTTATTTTAAGTTAATACATTTTTTTAATACAAATTTTATTTCAAATGACAGAAATGTGTTGTTTTACTCAGTAACCCCACTAAATCTGTGCATGTAAAAAACGTTTTCTTCCTCTGGTTATTATACCTGGTAGAATTTTGACAACTCGCTTGAGGTAATCTGTAACGGGTGTCGGATATCGTTACTAGTGGGTATGTTGCCCTGTTTGGCACAGAACCAGTTATTTAATTGGCCAGAAAGGAATAGAAGATTAAGCATCTGAGAGCTAAGCACTAAGACTGATATTTATGATTCAATTTGTAAAGGTTCTATATAATGTAGTTTGTGTGTGTATCTGTCAGTTTGTCAGTGTGTTGCTGCGTTTAATTTTTTAAAAGCCTTGTTTTGATAAACACCATACATCTCCTGAGGCATAGATTATTAGACCCTAGCAAAAATTCAATTTCTATCGATAGATTAAAAAAATAATTACCATGTTTGCAGCAGTGTGTGATTTGTTTTTGGTGACATTTGCAATGAATTATGCAGTGATTGAACTACCTGCATTCATTGTTTTACTGATTTAATAATTCATGGTCTTTGGCTTTTGGATGCACAGTGGGGTGACCGCTGTGTGTGCAGCTTCGGGAAGCTAAGTGCCTTATTAATATCACAGGTGATGGACTCCCCTGTTTTAATGAGCCTCACTGTCAGCCTGAACTTTATAGATTAGTTGGATGGTCTCAAGGGACTCGAGGAACATACTCACAAGATTGTTTGTTACTATTAAGGCTGCTGAGAGCCCCCCTCCAAATTAAGAAGCATATGGTTAAGTGCACCATAAAATCACTTCCTTAAAACTGTTTACAATAACAACTATAGTATGTGTCAAGCATAGTGACAAATAATAATATTAATAATAATTTAACATCAGGCTTCTGCTCGTCACCAGACCATTATTGTTTTCAAAGCATGATAAATTCTGAAAATTTGCATCCAACAAGCATCCTTCATCTGTTATCAAGGTGCTCTTTATGTAACAGTGTGACGCATAGTAGTAAACAAAGGAATGAAAGGTATGCGGTTAGGAACAACATGCCACATCACAAATGTCCACAAGAGATACTGCTGCTAAAAGAGCCTTAGAGGCTGCCACGCTCCTAGTAGAGTGGGCACGGACCACCATAGGGGAAGTTGTTCACCGACTCATCAGTAAGTGAGATGGTCTCAATTATCCACTTGCTCAAACTCTGTTAGTTGCTAAAGCACATTCGGGGTCCCTCAAGCAGCAAAACAGATAATAATTCATTACATTTATATAGCGCTTTATTATAGACACTCAAAGCACTTTACATGGAAGGGGGAATCTCCTCAACCGCCACTAGAGTGTAGCATCAACGGCAGCCATATTGCACCAGAACACTCACCACACACCAGTTTATTGGTGGAGAGGAGACAGAGTTATGAAGCCAATCAGAGAATGGGGATGATTAGGAAGCCATGATGAACAAATTTAGTGTAGTTAAATGCTGTAGTTAGCAACCTAGTTGTTCCCAGGAGGTCTCCTATCCAGGAACTAACCAGCCTCTACCCTGCTTAGCTTCAGTGGGGAACCAGTCTTAGCCTACAGGGTAACATTGCTGCCGGAATGATCTAACTTGTGCCACAGGTCTTCAGCAGATCCTTTCCTTTTCATGAAGGCAGGACAGAATGTCTGCAGTACAAAGGGTGAAACACATTAGTGTACTTGAAGATCTACTGAAGGTACCACATGTACAGACGACCAAATAACAGTGGAAGCTATTGCCATGAGGCTCAGCAGTCTCAACTGCTCAGTGAGTGACTGGTTATGTTATTGAAGGATGGAGGTACATTTCGACTGCTCTATTTGCGAACCCCAGGACAAATATTGCTTCTGTGCCTCGGCAACAGCGGAACCCGAACCAGAGGATTGCAAGCCTGGGCAGTACGGCAGTACCACACACTGCCAGCAGCATTTCACTTCGATCGTTTTACAGCACTTGCTGAAGACACTAACGCTACCGCTTCCTTTATCCTCCTGGTTCATGACGTCATCATGAACCTCGATGTGCATTCACACAATCTATTAGATTGTGCTTCACGGGACAATCACGCTAAGGCATTCCCATAACGTTTTGACTCAGCGCAAGTTGCCTTGAAAGGGAAATTACGTTTTCACAAAAATATTAAGCAGCACAACTGTTTTCTACATTGTATATGGGAAAAAAAGTTTTCCCACTCCACATCTTTTTTTATTCAAAAGCAATACATGTTTTTAAAGGTCAAGTTTTTGGATGCTGTAGTTTCACAATAGACAGAAAATGGAACTGTTACATGAAGACTTGATGACTGCACATAACTGCTATTGTTCTTAAAAGAACCATCCCAACTCAGACAAAATGTGCCAGGAACATCTGCTTGGCTTATTTTGAGGCGCCCCATGGACATACTTCAGCACTGTAATCAGTCATCTTGGCAAAACTACTGCAATTTTCCAGATTGTTCAGCATAATTATCTCTGCAAGTCTTGTGCATGGCTTGTGTTCTGCAACTCACTGTGCCTTCACTCCTCCAGCAGTGCACAAAACATTGTGATGGGTGCTTTACATATACAGGTATGTGACATGTTACAGTAATAAAATAGTATGTGTGTATCTTAACATTTGTGGCATGCATTATTGTGCAGATGATGCTTTGCTTTTGAAGTTTTGAAGTTTAACTGTCCAACGATGAAATGTTTGACAACAACCCTAAATGTCAATGCTCTCATTTGAAAAGGACATTATCCTAGGAACTATAATCTTCATTATTTTTCTTCTGTTTCATTTATCTGTTTATAAGAAAACAGTCGATTTCATTTCAGTATAATTTGTTTATTTCAGAGCAACAAAGTTCTGCAGTGATAAATAAATTGAACCATCTAGGATTTTCACCCCGCAGGCAATATTAATGATGATGTGCCCTTCAAAATGATTTGAAGTTTTGGGCAGAGCAGTCATGTCTTCATACAGATCAATTTCTTTCAGAATGAAATAGTTCTGGTCAACAAGAGGCGAGGCCCATGAACCCATCAAGCACCAGCATATTAATGCAAAATGACACAGAGAGGAACTATACTCAAATAATGAAGTCGTAACGATAGCCTTGGAGGGAACACATAAATAAATGAGTCAGCATGCTAGATTTTGCCTGTATTCTTCTATATTGCATGTAATTGAGTCACTTTGGCTCAGTATCCATCTTAAGTGCTAGCTTTTATGCGTCATTCATATGATTTCTTATATAGTTTAGTTATGAAATGTTTCACAGGTAAGGTATCATGCACAGTATGAAAATAAAAATATTATGTTGCTAAATTAAAGCTATTTTGACCATATCTAAGCATTAAAATGACCAGATAGTGTGACCTAAAATACTGTAAGTTTGGTCAATTCAGTCATCTTAAAAACAGTGGACGAGGTAGAAGAGGCAAAGATGTTTCTGATGAAATAAACGGCCAGTATTGTGGACCATGATCTCAATCATGACCTTATGGCTGAGGTGGGTCAAACAATAGAGCCGCATGTTTGGAAAATAACTGTGTCCTCAATCATTCAAAATTTTGTAGAATGAACAGGTATATTATCAGACAACGTTCACTATACAGTATCCTTACTGTAATGCTAAGTTACATCAGTTCAATTTCATTTTAAATGATATAGTAAAAATATTTTATAGATACATAATGTAATAGACACACTCATGTACACACATGATGTATTTATAGAGAGAATCTTGTCTTTTTCTTTATATCACAATGATATTGAACTGTAATTTGTCAACAGACTAACAGTTAAAAGGGAATCTATGAATCATGTCTTGTGATCAGTAAAAAATAGCTTAATGTGTAAATTCATACTGTAAAAATGTTAAATTTCTATACGCAATAAAGATGTGCAGTTTTGTGATTTTTCAATCAGTGTCATAAATAATAGTAGCCATAATTTACACCTGAGAATACTGACAGAGACATAGAAAAATCCTTACTTTTGAGAGCTGAAATAAGGATTTTGAGCAGGTTACAGGCTTTTGCAAGTAATACATTGTGTGTAGTGCTGTTTTGAGTGTTTAAGTGTTTTGAGAACTGCACTTACTGGCATACCTTAAGGAGGTTTCGAGAAATGTACCAAAGTGACTGAGAAAAGCTGTAATTTAAATGTTACAAGAGACTTCTTAATGTATACTATGTAAGATTTATTTGAATGTGTTTTTAGATTGAGACAGACAGGTAGATAGTTCCAAATTGCCTGCAGAAGTAAAGAAATTTCACTTCAGCAAAGCTGATTAAACAATGATTATGAATTTGTTCTTGATGCTTTGGGAACAAATTGAGGCTAAACGTTTCATTCTTCTTGGAGCTGCTCTCTTGGCTCTTTCTGTGTTTATTATTTTATGAAACCAGATGAGTAATAAAACTGTACAGGAAAAATCACTGTCATCACACTGAACAACACTAATGGAAAAATTAAACAAAGCAATAAGAAAAACAAGACTCAAAATAATTTTCATTAGCAACAATTATTGCTTCAATTTTATCATATTGATTGTACATTCTGAATAAAACTGCATTTGAATTTTTTCTTGAGCTTTTGTTGCTTAAATTATCTAGTCCATCCATTAAAATCGAATTATAGTCTGGTCCATGTATTCTTGACACGCAACCAGGTAGTTCATGCTAAAACTTAAATTGAGTATCGACTACACCACCCAGGAATCCAACTAAGGGACTGTAACGGACTCAGCCACGCCCCCGGCACCAGGCTCCCCCTACACTCCGCCCACACGCTCCTCATCACCGGAGTACTAGCACCTGTTCCCAATCACCCCTGCACCTTAAAACACTCACGCTGCTGTCACTCTGTGTCTGATCTCATCAGAGATACTTGGACTCACTCGTGCCACACGATCTTATTGAACCTTTGTACCTTATCGTCTGCCGATCTCCTAGAAAGACTCTCTCCGTGTTTCCACCTGTTCATCCACCGGTACCTTCTCCATCCAGCAACCAGATAAGCATTACCATCTCCGTGATCTCCGTGTTATTTCCTTGTGCCAAGTTCATTGCCTACCTGCTGCGTGACCTGCTGTTATAAATAAACCTGTTTGTCACTTACCTGTCTTGTGTGAGTCTCAGCATGACAGAAGATCAGACCACTCAGCAGGCCGCGGCGGGAGTGGCCGACCAACCATCACTCAACCCGGTTACCATTCCCGATCTCACAAGAGCAATTCACATGGCACTGCAAGAGGGAACCACTTCCGCATCTGCCTCAGCCAGTCCCATGGCCAAACCTGCGCCCTACGCAGGTGAGGCGGAGAAATGCAACGGGTTCCTACTTCAATGCTCCCTCTACTTTGAGTTGAATTCCCGCCAGTTCGAGTCAGAACGAGCTAAAATCGCCTTCATGATATCTCTTCTCACCGGACACGCTCTTCAATGGGCGGAAGCTATCTGGTCGACTGGCGGGCCCGTTATTCAATCCCTGGAGAACTTTGTGACACATTTCAGAGAAGTGTTCAGCCGATCTGCGGGGTCGCTTTCGTCGCATGACCAACTGCTGCGAATTCAACAAGGGTCGCAAACCATACATGAGTACACCCTGAGATTCCGCACTCTGGCGGCTACTAGCGGCTGGAATGAAGCTGCCCTAACAGCCGCCTTCCGCCAAGGTTTGACACCGCAGATCCGCACTCACCTAGTCACCTATGGCGAGAATGTGGGGCTTGAAAACCTCATATATCGCGCTACCCTCGTCTCACAGAATCTCGCTGCCTGTTCTGTTCCTATGACCCCGTTGCATTTCCCGTCTCCTCCGGGGGAGCACCAGCCTCCAGCACCAGAGCCTATGCAAGTCGACCACCTACGCCTATCACCCACTGAGAGAGAGCGACGTATGCGTATGCACCTATGCTTGTACTGTGGAGGTCAGGGCCACTATCGTATCAACTGCCCTGTCCGACCTCCACGCCCAGCGGTGAGTACCATCCATACGAAACCCTCCGTCATGATACTGCCTAACACTGATGTTCTGGTAACCTCTGCTTATCATTCCCTTCCAGCCAAAGCCCTGATCGACTCTGGAGCCGCCGGAAACTTCATTTCTGCCCTATTTCTCCACAAACTACAAGCCTCCAAAAAACTTCTGGACCTTCCTTACCGGGCTCACTCCATCTTGGGAAAGCCGCTGGGCCGCAGGTGCATACGCTACGCCTCGGAAGAGCTAACCCTCAGTGTGGGCTGTCTCCATCGGGAAGACATCTCCTTTCTGGTGCTGGAGGGCTCAACGGTTGACCTCATCCTGGGACGCCCGTGGCTCATCACCCATTCCCCGAAAATCTGTTGGAGGTCAGGAGAAGTATTACGGTGGAGCGTCCAGTGTTTTTCTAAATGTCTCTCTGCAGTACTCAAGCCCCAAGAGAAGAATCCCCCTCCCGAGTTCCTATCACCGGTTGCCCTGGCGGCTACGACCATCGAGAGTCCATCAGCGGGCATCTCAACTGACCTCCCTGAACAATACCGGGCGTTCCAGGATGTCTTCAGTCTTCAGATGGCAACCCAACTACCACCACATCGGCCATGGGACTGTGCCATCGACCTGCTGCCTGGGTCCACCTTTCCCAAGGGACGCGTCTACCCCCTGTCCATCCCGGAGCATCAGGCCATGGAGGAGTACGTACAGGAGGCCCTCAAGCAGAACTACATCCGACCATCTACCTCCCCTGCCGCTGCCAGCTTCTTCTTCGTTGCCAAGAAGGACGGAGGCTTGAGACCCTGTATCGACTACCGCCATCTGAATGCTCAAACCATCAAATTCCGCTATCCACTTCCCCTGGTACCCGCCGCTCTGGAACAGCTGCGGGGAGCTCGCCTCTTCACTAAATTGGACCTGCGTAGCGCTTATGAATACTTAGTGATGCCATTTGGTTTGTCCAATGCCCCCGCCGTCTTTCAAGGTTTCATGAACGAGGTTCTTCGGGAATTCCTACATCGCTTTGTAATAGTCTACATCGATGATATCCTGGTCTACTCGGCCTCTCCAGAAGAACACCAAACACACGTTACGCAGGTCCTCCAGAAATTACGAGAAAACCATCTCTATCTCAAGCTGGAAAAGTGCGAGTTCCACCGCAGCCGGACCCAGTTCCTCGGTTACATCATCGACCAGAGCGGCGTCAAGATGGACCAGGGGAAGGTGAGAGCAGTGCAGACCTGGCCAACTCCCACCAGCATCAAGGACATCCAGCGGTTTCTGGGATTCGCGAACTTCTACAGAAGATTCATCCGCAATTTCAGCACCCTTGCCGCCCCCTTGTCTGCACTGCTACGGAAGGGGTCCAAGTCTCTGTCCTGGAACCCAGCCGCGGAGACTGCCTTCGAAGATCTCAAGAAAGCCTTTTGTTCGGCTCCTACCCTGGCTCACCCGGATCCGGAACTCCCCTTTGTGGTCGAGGTCGACGCGTCAAGTACCGGGGTAGGAGCCGTTCTCTCGCAGCGGCAGGGAAAGCCTCCACGTCTCCATCCATGTGCCTATCTCTCCAAAAAGCTGTCCCCGGCGGAGCAAAATTATGACATCGGAAATCGTGAGTTGCTTGCCATGAAATTGGCCCTGGAGGAATGGAGGCATTGGCTGGAGGGAGCGAAACACCCATTTCAAGTCATCACGGACCATCGAAATCTGGAGTACCTCAAGACTGCTAAGAGACTCAATCCTCGTCAAGCCCGGTGGGCGCTGTTCTTCACTCGCTTCCATTTCTCTGTTACCTACCGTCCCGGATCCAAAAATACCAAGGCCGATGCCCTATCTCGTCAATTCTGCCCTGAACCCACCACCCAAGAACCCGAACCCATTCTCCCTCCAGCCGTCGTAATGAGTCCCATACAGTGGACGATTGACCAGCTCATCACAGAGGCAACTCACGATGACCCCGCTCCGCCGGGGGGTCCAGAAGGCAAGACCTATGTACCAGCCAGTCTCCGCCTGACCCTTCTGGACCAAGCTCACACCTCTCCGGGCTCTGGACACCCAGGCAGCCAGCGTACCCTCTCGCTCCTCCAAGATCGCTTCTGGTGGCCCAGTATGGCGCAGGACGTGTCTCGATACGTGCAAGGGTGTTCAGTCTGTGCCACCTCCCGGACTCCACGAAGGTTACCCGAAGGTAAACTCCTCCCTCTCCCTATCCCTCACCGTCCCTGGTCCCATCTCGGAGTGGACTTCATAACCGATCTGCCACCATCGGACGGTAACACCTGCGTCCTGGTGGTGGTGGATCGGTTTTCCAAGGCTTGTAAATTGATTCCACTGAAGGGGCTACCAACGGCCATGGAAGCTGCGGAGTCCTTGTTCCACCACGTGTTTAGGCACTTCGGTATCCCCGAGGACATTGTGTCGGATCGGGGACCACAGTTCATATCCCACGTCTGGAAGGCGTTCTTCAAGCTCCTCGGAGTCTCCATCAGTTTAACCTCAGGATATCATCCCCAGAGTAATGGCCAGACTGAACGCAAGATTCAAGAGATTGGGAGGTATCTACGCGCCTACTGTGGTCACCAACAGGACAGCTGGAACCGGTATATTCCGTGGGCTGAGTATGCACAAAACTCCCTCAGGCAGGAATCCACACACCTCACGCCCTTCCAATGTTATCTCGGCTACCAACCCCCTCTCTTCCCCTGGACAGGTGAGCCCACGGAAGTTCCAGCTGTCCACCATTGGTTCCAGGAGAGCGAGAGGGTCTGGGACTCAGCCCACGTCCACCTCCAGCGGGCAGTTCGCAGACAAAAACTACAGGCCGATCGCCGGCGTGGTCCCACCCCACAATACCACCCGGGCCAGATGGTCTGGCTGTCCACCCGGGATATGCGGCTGCGACTGCCCTGCCGGAAGCTGAGTCCCCGTTACGCTGGTCCCTTCAAGATCATGAGGCAGATCAACGAAGTCACCTACCGGCTCCAGCTCCCCCCACAGTATCGCATCTCACCCTCATTTCACGTGTCACTCCTTAAACCTTACACTGACCCTCTTGTCCTTCCTCCCACAGAGCCTGGTGCTGAAGAAGTACCGCCGCCTCCCCTTGACCCGGAGGACCTTAACATCTACAAGGTCAAGGAAATCCTGGACTCCCGGCGGCGAGGCGGTCAACTTCAGTATCTGGTCGATTGGGAGGGATACGGCCCCGAGGAGCGGTGTTGGGTCTCTCGGGACGACGTCTTGGACCCCGCACTCTTACAGGACTTCCACGCTGCGCATCCTGACCGTCCGGCACCTCGGGGCCGAGGCCGTCCTCGTCGCCGTCAGCTACGGTCCTCCGGAGCTGCCCGTGGGGAGGGGGGTACTGTAACGGACTCAGCCACGCCCCCGGCACCAGGCTCCCCCTACACTCCGCCCACACGCTCCTCATCACCGGAGTACTAGCACCTGTTCCCAATCACCCCTGCACCTTAAAACACTCACGCTGCTGTCACTCTGTGTCTGATCTCATCAGAGATACTTGGACTCACTCGTGCCACACGATCTTATTGAACCTTTGTACCTTATCGTCTGCCGATCTCCTAGAAAGACTCTCTCCGTGTTTCCACCTGTTCATCCACCGGTACCTTCTCCATCCAGCAACCAGATAAGCATTACCATCTCCGTGATCTCCGTGTTATTTCCTTGTGCCAAGTTCATTGCCTACCTGCTGCGTGACCTGCTGTTATAAATAAACCTGTTTGTCACTTACCTGTCTTGTGTGAGTCTCAGCATGACAGGGACTTTCTACTGAGTAGATATTAGACAACATAGGTCAAATCACCAGTAATGGGCAGTAGATGCAGATAATAATCTCAATTGTAATAAAAATAAGTATAATTCAAAGAAACAATGTTAAATATGACAAATACCAAAGACAAAAAAAGTGACCAGAATAGTCAGGAGCATCTCTTGGGTCTCATCATGGAGGAGCTGATTGACAGCAGGGAATCAAGCTAAGATAGGTACAATTAGGTCTTAATGTGAAAACCCA